>CANXYI010410125.1:0-10438 GCA_948208565.1 Hura crepitans | reverse complement strand
GGTGGTAACCTTTGATGTATGGTTTGTGTGTCATGTGAGGATGTATGCATGAGAATACATATGTGAGGTGCTTATGCATATGCAACTTCTGACATGGTTTATGAGTTATGCCTTAGGTATATTAGCTTAATGCCTAGAAGCATTAATACCATATGTGACATATGTTAGTGTACAAGACAAAGATATATATATGCATGAAGATACATCATGTGAATAAACATATAAATGATGCATGTATATAGGAAGATACATATAAGGATGTATGGGAGATCTTAGGCATATGAAGATAAAGACATGTTGTAAAGATGTATGCATGACTTTTAGATGTTCATGATACATATAAATATACATTTTTACAAGATGTCAGAATGATACATGATGTGCTCATTCTTTGAATTAGGACATTGAATATATGGACTAAAAACACATGCAATATATATTGATGCATTTATATAAGTAGGTACAATACAATGTCATGTTTGTGTATACAAAAAGGATATATGTTAGATGTACAAGGACAAACACAAGCAGTAGGCCTTCTAACCTTATTATTCCTACACGTAAGGTCTTAGCCATTCTTCCTAAGTAGGTTTACCTAAGCATCATTGGGGGATGCATAGATTTGAATATGGGTTGAATTAGGCTAAATAACCTCTCATATTTGAAGCATATGTAAGGATGATAGCCTAAAAGATTTAAGTCTTATTTGAGGTAAAGTAAGGCTGGGCCTAATCTAGATGAAAAGCACAATGGGCTTAGGCCCATATAATCATAATGCAATCACTAATTCTTAGGGTTATACAACCTAAGGGAAGTTGCTAGGCTTAACTACATGGGCTTATGGTTTTGTTTAAAAAGCTTATGGCTCGTATAAGTGGAGGTCTCTCATAATGGGTCTTTCCAATCAAGAATAATAGCGATCAATTAGTTCACCTTTTTTATGCCCAAAGGCACAAGGCTTATGAGTCATAGATATGCTAACACTTCTCCATTCTTGAATGAAAAATGGAGTAATGGTTTACAACACCATCCATGGTAAAAAGGACACAGTTTATATAGGATGCAATGCATAGGATTGATAAAAATTAGAATATTAGATGACATTATTTAGGCACTTTCAAATTTAAATTCTCAGTCCCTAGTAGAGTCACCACTATAAAGAAAATATGTATTTTATCGAGGACGAGAATGGTTTATTATTTAGGAGTCGCCACCTGGCTTTTACACTAAGACCTCTAATCTTCTATATCAAAAAGTTTGAAATTTGGATCTTATTTATGCCCCGATAATCTGCCTTCCTTGTATATTATAATGTTTATCAAACCTGTATCAAGCAAGCATACATTATATTTTAAGTAGTTATGTCACTTTTTCATGTATAAGAAGTAAATTACGATATTTAAAGCATATAACAAGTATATTACACATCTAGAAAGTGGGTCATTGATTAGTTTGTTATTTGACTTGACAATTACCTATAATTTCATAGGAATTGGCAATAATTTCCCAACTCCCATCTCTAAGAGATTTGTCTTTATTAAAATACATTTTTAGCGTAACTTTTGGTTAGAGAAACTTAAAACCATTTTATTAAGAAAAAGCCATTTAATTATGTATAAAAACCATTTGAAATGAAGTTAGGCATTTGGTGTGTAAAATGAGTTGCTAAACTACCTATTACAACCCAAAATAAGCAGAAGATATAACAGGGTACAAAACCAAAGGAAATGAGACAAAGCACTTAATTGGTCCCATTTGTATGTCAATAAGTTTGTGCGGACTCTATAAAGCTCTAGATTATGTCTATGTGGAATACTACTTATAAGGGTCAATATGTCTATCTGAACCTCCACTCCAGTGAGAAAGGTCACTTGCATACAATTCAAAAAAAAGGTTAACAATACCAAATAAGGATTCATAAGGACACATAAAAATGATGAGAGATACAAATACATGTGAAAACTAGAATTCGACGTAGATCTCTATGCGGACTACGTTCCTTGTAAGAGGGAGTCCATGTGGACTGCATAACCAGGCAAACATACATAACACATATATCCATGTAGACTACATTCCTCATGAGAGGGAGTCCATGTGGACTTTTAGAATAAATAAGAATAAAATAAACTCATTCATACATATTACATTCCTCATGAGAGAGAGTTCATGCAGACTGGATAATAGTTTTAGTATGTCAATAATATGTACATTATAAAACATAATATTTAAACAATATGATAACATCAAAAGATTATGTTAATATGGTAAGTAGAATACATTAGTACATGATACATAAGACAAATAGGACACAATTATTGAACATAAGTCTATGCAGATGATGAATCATGCATATATCAATAAAGTAGTTTTATGCAAATGTCATCATGCTTAAAGATAGGTCTATGCGATTAGGATGAAAGTAGCAGAATAGTCAAAACATAAAAATAGTCAATTGTACAATAAGAAATAACTTAAAATGATGACCTACTCTTATGATCAAAGTAGGGATTACATAAAATCAAATTATTTGTGATTAATCCTTAGAGATCCTAAGTTCATGCAAATAATATCAATATGTAAAAAGGGAGGCCTCAAATCTTATCCTTGTAACTGGACTTCAAGCAACAATGCAAAAGCTAGGGTTTTAGAAGAAGAGACTTTAAATGTGGGCTATTAAGACATGTATATCATATCCTAGTCAGAGTCCTCTCTTGGACACAAGGATAGTGGGTTTAAGCTCTCAGAATTGCCTCCTTCCTGAGCTCCCCCTCTCTTTCATCATACCAAAAAGGGTATTTATAGGCTTATGGTTAAGGTTCTCTAATCCAAAAGTGATAGAGTCCTTCTAAGATTGTGATATAGAGTCTAGATAGGAATCTCGTGCTTTTGGAAGCTTTTACATTGGCAAGTCTATGCAAACTTGTATGTCTTAGTCTGTGTGGACTTAGGTTATAGGCTTTCTCACCAATCCATAGGCTTTGGGCCATCTTGGTTTTAGTCAGTGCAGAGATAGGCTTTGGCTTATTCATGTGGATCTTAGGCTTTAGGCTCAGCTAGTCTAGGTTGGCTATGGTATGGACCTTATAGCATTAAGTTCGAGTAGACTTGTGCCATATTGGTCTGTGCAGATTTTATTTCTAGGTTTCTTGCCTTTTTGCTTTAGCCTATCTCTAGTTATCATCATAGGCCAAACTTTAGGCATATATAGCTGTAGTGTAGTAGAAGACTTTTAAGATGGATGTACTAGTGGTACTTATGTGTATAAAGGTTTGGTTAGTGGTACTCATGCATGGGAAAAGGTTTAGCTTTAGAGGTATATACGCAATCTACTATTATTGTAATATTATGAATTAAGTTGTATGAGGGGGTATTTTTTTAAGTTGTATGATTTATTTATACTCTACCTATTGATGGTAATGTCTTACTTGTGATGATGCTATATGGCTCACTATTTAAGATGCTGTTATGAAATGTATTATTAAGTTTGGTTAGAGGATTAGATAGATATGATGATTGTGATGATGTTTAAGAATGATTATAAGAGTGCTCCCTTGCAAGTTCAAATTTTTTATTTTTCACTTAGACTATAGCTATGCTACTGAAATTTTGTTAGCTCATGATTAATAAATATTTTTCCTTATGGGATTAAATGTGAACATGTTGAGGTAGCACAGAAATAGGTAACCTTCTTGGAAGTGGCATCTCCTATTCAATCCATAATAGATTTTGGTAGGAGGTGTTACGCATAAGATCTCCTTCTCATCTAATAGCTCACAAGATTCCCTCTTATATCCATTCTTTTAATTAATTCTTCCCCCCAATTTGAACCTCAATTAACACTTCTAATAATCCCAACTAACCTCTTTAAACATAACCTAAAAACCTCGATAAAAATAACATTTGAAAACCAAGAAAAGTCGATTAAAAATGTTACTTTTATCTTTTTTTGATTTTTATAAAATACTTCAATGTTCAAAAATTCCAATTCCAATGCCAATGGACTATTTGAATATTTAAGCATAAGGTTGTATTAATCTCAAGTTAATTTGAGCAAAAAAAAAATATTTTATGGCTCAGCTGAAACAAGGTTACTATTCACACAATATTGTTGTAAAATCTTTACTCTTATTTTTAACCATCTTAATGACATTGTTTTCTTTCCAAAATTTTGCCCAAAATTCTATTATTATTAATACTTCCATTCTATCACTTTAGTGTATCCCGGTCTCGAGAACACTATTCATGTCCCGAAAAGTACTATTCATAACTCTTAGATTTTCGAGTGTTACATTTCTTCCCCTCTTAAAAAAATTTTGTCTCAAAACTACCTAGTTCAAACATATATGGATACTACTCTCTCATCTGGGTTTCACTTTTGTAGGTTGCTTCTTCCATTTTATGATTTCCTATAGTACCTTTACCAAAGGCACTGTCTTATTCCATAACTCTTTCACCTCTTAGGCTAATATCTTTACTGGTTCTTCTTCATAAGAAAGATTAGGTTGTGTCTCCACTTTTTATGTTGATAAGATAAGTAAAGAATATGATCTATAACTTTGTAGCATCAATAAGTGAAATACATCATAGATCTATTATAGCTTTAAAGGTCCCACACCCTTAGTTATTTCATATGGGCCAATAAACCTCATACTCAACTTGCTTTTTTTTTTATCAAACCTCAGAACCTTTTTCTAAGGAGAAACTTTGAGAAACACCTTATTTCCCACTACATATTGGATATTCACTTTAAGTCTACATGGGACGTTTATTCATCTAATATTGCCTTTAGCGTATCTCTGATCATCTTTACTTTCTCTTCTACATCTTTTATTAGATTGGTCTCATCATCTCATTCCCACCTAACTCACTCAAACATAAAGGAGTTCTACATTTTCATCCATATAAGGCTTTAAATAGGACTATGCCTAGGCTCACTTAATGACTGTTGTTACACACAAACTCTACCAAGAGAGAGATAATGATCTTAACTTCCCTTTGAACTCGATGGCATAGCTTCTCAACATATCTTCAAACACCTACAAAACATGTTTAACTTAAGCACTACATATAAATGGATATTAAAATAACTCAAGTACAAAAGTTACTTAAATAACTCTTTCTAACTGACCATTTAATCTACGGATGGAATGCCATACTAAAACTCAATCAAGTGCACAAGGCATTATGAAACTCCTACAAAAACCTCAATGTAAATCTCGAGTCTCATTCTGATATGAGACAAGATGGCACTCTATGCAATCTCACTTTCTCATCAATGTATAGTTGTGCAAGCTTTTCCAAAGAGAAATACACCCTTACTGGTAAGAAGTGTGCAAACTTGGTTAATGTGTCTGGCACTACCCAAACTTTATCACACTTTTTCCTTATTATAGGTAGTCGACCTATAAAATCTATAGTGACTCTATCCCATTTCCATTTTGGTATTGCTATAGGATAAAGCAATCTAGGTGAAACTTAATGCTTAGCCTTAACTTGTTGACAAGTAAGGCATCTAGTCATGAACTTTGATACATCTTTCTTTATACCATGTAAGCAATATGAAGACTTTAGGTCCAGATACATCTTATCACTACCAAGATGAATGCCATAAGGAGCATTATGCATTTCCTAAAAGATTTGCTTCTTTAACTCCACCACATCTGGCACACATATCCATTCATGATAATACAAGTAACTATCCTTCTTATCTCAAATTCAATGGGCTTCCTCTCTTAGATAGAACCCATAAGCTTGCCATCTTCTTTCTATGCTTATTTTACTTACTAGAGCAAACTAGGTCTCACTTGCAACTCATATAACAAAGTGCCATCATTCATGAGCTTAAACTTTACACATATATCTATTATTGCCAATATAAACTTCTTGCTAAGAGCATTAGGCATTACATTGGCTTTTCTAAAATGATAATCATTAAAGTAGTTAAAATCCTTAATTAACTTTATCCATCTCCACTCTTTCAAGTTCAACTCTTTCTATGTAAGGAGATACTTCAAACTCTTATGATCTATGTACAAATAGCATTTCTCTTCACAGAGATAATGCCTCTAAATCTTTAATAGAAACACAATAGTAGCTATCTCTGATCATGTATTGGATAATTCTTATCTTGAGGCTTCAACTATCTTAAAGCATAAGCAACCAATTTACCTTTTTGTATTAATACACAATTGAAACAATTCAAAGATTCATCAATGTAGATGGTAAAATCTTTCTTTGATATTGTGTGTAAGAATATGAGCCTCTATTAACATGGCTTTCAACTTATCAAAATTGTATTAACACTTGTCATACAAAATAGAACTAGCATTCTTTCTCAATAGAGATTTCATAGGTGCTATACTCATTGAAAAATCCTTAAGAAAATGCCAATAATAGCTAGCCAAACGAAAGAAAATCCTAATTTCTATTGTGTTTTTGGGTGGCTTCCACTCTATGATCACCTTTATCTTACTTGGATCAACTTAAATGCCATCTACTGAAGCTATGTGTCCTAAGAAAGACACTCCATGTAGCTAAAACTCACACTTACTAAGTTTGGCATAAAGCTTCTCAACTCTCAAAATTTGCAAATCAAATCTTAAGTGTTATTTAGGTTCTTCTTTGCCCTTAGAATAAACATAGATATCATCAATAAAGACCACAATAAACTGATTTAGATATGATTTGAAGATCTTATTCATAAAATCCATGAAAGCAACTAGAATATTAGTTAACCCAAATGGACTAAAAACTTATAGTGCCTATATGTGGTCTTGAAAGCTATTTTTGGCATATCTAATTCCCTGACTCTTAACTGATAGTACCTTGATGTTAGATAAATCTTAGAGAAAACACTTGCCCTTTTATGCTTATCAAATAAATTATCGATGCATGGTAATGAATATTTGTTCTTAATAGTCACCTTGTTCAGCCATTAGTAGTCCACACATAATCTCAAAGATTAATCCTTCATCTTTATAAACAGAATCAATGCTTCCCATGATGATAAACTCAGTCTTATGAACCCATTATATAATAGCTCTTCTAACTAAACTTTTATTTCCTTCAACTCATTAAGATCAATTCTATATAGAGCTATAGATACTGGTGTCACGCTAAGCGAAATATCAATCCTAAACTCGAGCTCCCATTTTGGTGTTAAATAGGGTAGCTCTTCTAGAAACATATCAATAAACTCTAACATACTAGTATTTGGCTTATCTCTTCTTGTGTCAAGCACATAGGCCAAATAAGCCTAAAAACATTTTCTAATTATCCTTCTAGCTTTAACTGATGATATAATGTTAGATAGAAATCTTGTCCTCTCAGCCACAACTGTAACATTTAATCCATTCTTTACCTTAAGAGAAATTCACTTCTTTCTACAATCCACCATTACATGATACTTGGGCAACTAATCCATGCCCAAGATTAGCTCAAACTCATTAAAGGGTAACTCAATAAGATTGAATGAAATCTCATGTCCTTATACTGATAAGAGACATTCTTTGTATACTTTATTTATTATGACATGCTGACCTTTTAGGTTACTAACCATAATCTATATATCAAGTATCTCAAACTCTAACCCCTAGTCTTATGCACATGTAGTATATATATGTGAATGTGTGAAACCTAGACTATAAAATACAATGTAGGTAAATCAAAGAGATGAAAAGTACATGCAATAATTTCTGGTGTGTTAGCTGATTTTTCTCACTCGGATAACATACTATTTAATAGGTGCTCTAAGCTTGGCTTTGCTCTTAGATCTATGTAGGTGATAATCCTTGTATCTATGTAGAAACTGCAAGCTTTTATGGATAATCTCTAGCAAAGTGACCTTTAGAGCTACATCCACATCAAGCCCCAAGTATGGTCAACAAACATATGCCTCTATGCCTTTTTTCACAGTGCTCACATAGGGCTATAGGTTCCTTCTAAGATGTAAATACTAGAGCAGTATTTGCTTAGGATTGTTGTTAACCCACTACATAGGAACTTAGCCAGATTTTTAAGTCTTCCTTTACCTCTATGTCTATTATCTGGATTAGTCTCCCTTGAACTTCCTATAGGATGTAGGGGGTAAACTAGCTTCTCTTTGCCTATAAGATCTTTTTCTTTAGAAAAACTATTTTTTTTCAGTATCTCATCAACAATGTAGGTTATTGCCACTAAAGCTAAGAAGTCTTTGTGCTTTATAGGAGCCATATAGAGCTCAATCTCATGATTGAGGCCTTTTTCAAATCTCTTACATCCATCTATCTTAGCTATGACCATCTCTTTTAAATACCAAATAAGATTAGCAAACTCATTCTTGTGCTCTAATATAGACCGGTGTTTCCACTTAAAGCCTACAAATTCCTTTCTCTTCTTGTCAAGATAATTCTCTATCATATACTTCTTCCTAAACTCTTCTAAAAGAAATCTCAAATCACATCCTCAACTGCCATGTGTTCTGTCAAAGCATCCCACCATCTAAAGGCTTTGTTTTATAGCAAAGAGGTTGTATATATCAGATTTTCCTCATATGCGCATCTAAGTTGTTATAGAATGTAGACTATTCTCTAAAGCCAATACTTTCACTTAGCTAAATAATCTAAACTCTCACCCATAAAGTTCTCAACTCCTATCTTTTTAATCCACTCAATGTATCTATTTTGGAAAGCCTGAAGAGTTAGCGGCTACTATACTATTGGAGGAGGTGGAACAATAACAATTATCACTTGTCTTAACAGCTTTACCATCTACTGGAGAAGGACTAGTTATGCTTAGGCTACTTGAGTTACATGTTCAGCATCACTTAGAGTTACTATCTTAGCCATAGTGGCTTTTTGTCCAACTGTAGTCAAAACATGGCTCTCAACTTCTTTATCACCGTGTGGTGTAAACAAACTCATCTTTAATTTATAGGAAAAAGAACATATTATAAGCCTCAATACTTTATTATTATGCGATGCATGATCTTAGATTGAAAGCACTCATATACAACTATATATACTAAGAAATGCCTAAACCATAAGCTTTGATACCACCAAATGTGACACCCTTTTCTTGGTTCAATCATCGAACCCGAATGAGTAGCGACACACAATGTAACACCTCAAAAACCCCTTATTTATTAATAGTACTTTCATAGGAGTGTATATTGATCTAGAGACTCAAGATGTACTGACATTACCAAATGGAAGTGTTGATCATAACATAATTTTGGGTGAAGTTTTAAGTGAAAATGAACTTATTAAGATGGTTAAAATGTGGTCAAAATTTTCACTATGGTGTTTTATGAATAGTGTCATAGTTGAAGCTGAACCATAAAAAAAAATTTTTTTCTCAAAAGGGCCTAAAATTATACAACTTGATACTTAAAAATTCTAACAAGTCCAATGGAACTAGAAACATAATTTTTCAAGATAAGGAAGTATTTTTTTTCAAAAATTGCATAATATTCAAAGTTGCAATTTTTATTGATTTACTTGGAATTTAAGTTGAAATTTAAGGTCATGTAGTACTTGATATTTTTTACTTCTAGGTAAATTTTGAGAATTTTTGGGCTTACGAATTATTTTTTATGAATTTTTGAAGGAAAAAGAGAAAAATAATTTTTTTTGTATTTTTGGTATAAAAGTCAAAATTTTGGCATTTAATGTCATTTTCTTCTTCTTCGACAACCAAAGACATGGCTTAAGGCTCCATGGCCATTTTGCTTTCCTTTTCTTCATTTCTCTTAAATAAAGCCCATTTTCTTTTATTTTACACCATAAAATGAACTTTTACTGTCCCAAAACATTGATTTTGGCATGAATTTTAAGAAAAACTATGGAGATTTATTGATTAGAGATTCAGGTGAATAGTGACAAGGTTGCCTTTTGGTGAGTTTTTTTAGCTTTCATATTTTTCTTATGTGTCTTAAGGACTAGTAGTTAATGTGTAAAAGTTAGTTTTAAGTTTTGATTAATGGTTTATTTTATATGGATTTTTGAACGTTATGCCTTTTATGTGTATAGATAAAGAAAAGAGGAAAGGGAGGGAGAAAACTTGATCAAGCTATATTGAAGTATTTTGGACTTTTTATAAATGTATTAGAATTAAATTATGCATTACATATTATTTTGTATGTAAAAAGTGTCTATAAATTTATATGTTGAATATGCTATGATATGTAATTCATGGATTTGGTTAAGTGATAGTGTATATGATTTTAATTGATGCTTAATTTCATGATTTGATGAACAATATTGGTGTTTAATGCATTAGTGTTCGATAAGTCGAGTGTTGCTTGATAGTGGATAATAGTGTGTATAATTTATATGTTACGAATCATAATTAATTGAGTGATAAAAATGAGATTTGATGTAATAATGCATTGAATCATGTTTAATTTAATTAACTTGAGTTGGTGTATAGTATATTAGGTTATGTGAGAATGACTATCAAT
>CANXYI010410044.1:0-11026 GCA_948208565.1 Hura crepitans | reverse complement strand
AGGCATCATTAAACATGTCCTTATATATCAAATTATCCGATTTCACATTTCATTTCATTATATTAACATAAAAATTATCATTGGCCTCAATGCACCATCGCATGGGCTTTATATGTACAAATGGCTAACTTAGGCCAATTGATGTCTATTACACCCGTAGGGTCTATTTCTCGAGGTGTAATGTCATCAAAATATTCAACATATCAATATGTTACATGAGGACACAATTATCAGTGAAAATGTTCATAACACGTAAATTTTCCATATTTGCTTACAATTTACCATTTCATGCTTCATTATGCATGTAACTCACACATATATCATCATAGGTTAAAAATTCATTCTAAACATATCAACATGTTACATTCATGCATACACGACGTCATTCATCGATAAAAACACCCGCACGCACACTGGTGCACTTTACGGTGCAAATAGGCATAATGCCGCTAATTATCATGATAAGCTCTTTTATGGCATTCTAACACTCAATACGTCATTTATACATGATTCAATACTCAAAAATACCATGGGCACACATTTCAAGATATTAACACGTAATATGGCATTTTCGAGTTTTTTACGCATATAATGCAATTATAGCAAAAATCACGTTTTCATGGTTTTTATCACAATCGAACACATCGAATCACCACATAATATGCATTTAACATGTCATAAGTCTTAATTAATTTTTCTAGCATTTATTTCAATTTCTATATATTTATTAATATTTATCTCAATTATGCCATAATTCACATAATGCAATTAATGAGAAATTAATCTAATTTAAAGTGATTACACTTACTTAATAGAGTCGTACATGACCACCGAAGTCAGTTCATGCCTTCTCGTTACCTCAGGAGGCTCGGGTTGTCATTCACCTACGAATTCAAGTGGGTATGAAATTTAAAAAATAATATAAAATAATCTAGAGGTCAAAAAAATATTTCGAGCCTAGATACATACTCTATGACATCCTAGGAACCTGTGAAAAATAAAATTTATGAAAAAATAAATCCCTAGAGAGATAGTATCACTATTCACCTTAGGTTATTTTTCGACTTTTCTTTTAAAATACTCCGCCGTTCTGGACGAAATTGGTGTCCATGGACTTGTCTTGAAATGCTTATCGTTTCGGGTACAAGATCTCTCAGTGGGTCTCTTTGAGGAGAGAGAAATCAACAAGAGAAAGAGAGGAGGAGGAGGGGGTGGAAAATGGTGTTTTGGATGGAGGAAGGGGTGTGTGTGTGTGTGTGTATGTGGGAAGGATAGAAATTTTGCCCTTTTTATAGTTTTCAAAAATATTATTTTTCTTTGCTTTGAAAAATTATTATAACCGATAAAAAAATCGATTTTTCTCTATTTCTATCTCCAAAATTCCCTAAATTCAAGCCTTAACTCCTTTCAAAATCTTGTGCCCAAATTCCAACAATAACCCAAAAAATTAATCTACTTTATGTCTCAAAAATTAGGTAAAAATAGTTTCAGAACTCAGAAAATTCCGATTCTAAAGCCATTAGACTATTCAGAATATTTGAGTATCAGGTTATAATATTTTTGGATTATTTTGACTAACTTTTAATTTTTTTTACG
The DNA here is from genome assembly GCA_948208565.1 of Hura crepitans. Lineage (NCBI taxonomy): Eukaryota > Viridiplantae > Streptophyta > Magnoliopsida > Malpighiales > Euphorbiaceae > Hura > Hura crepitans. Next base: position 9,430 of record CANXYI010410044.1, on the reverse strand, counting down.
GTTCAGCTTTGCCTGCGGTACTATTCATAGGACACTGCCGTAAAATCTTATTTAGCGTTTTAACCATCCGATCGACTTCGGATTAACTTCAAACTTTATCCAAAATTTTTCTGTAATTAATATTTCCCATCGGTACACTTAGTGTGACTCGGGTCTCGGGAAGCGCTATGTATCTCGGGAAGTACTATTCACGAGAGTTGAATTTTTAGGTCATTACATGGCCCAAATATACACACATACTAGCACGCATGAACATTCACAATCGAATCATCTTAAAAGGTAGTAGCTTCATGATCTGTTCTTGAAATAATGCCTCAATTCGTAATAAATAAAGGTTAGTACATATCACCAACCTACCATATTAAATTAATACTAAATCTCACATCTTTTTTACAAGGTTCAGCTTCATGCCAATTTGATTTCTTCGAGTTTAGTGACAAGCTAATCTATTTGCTTTGGGTTCAGCTTCATGCCAATTCGATCTCTTCGGGCTCAGTAGCAAGCTAATCTATTTTCTTTGGGTTCAGCTTTATGCCAAATTTGATCTCTTCGGGTTTAATAACTAGCCGATCTATTTTCTTTGGATTTAGCTTTACACCAATTCGATCTCTTTAGGTTCAATATCAAGCCAATCTATTTTATTTGGGTTTAGCTTGACACTAATTCTATCTCTTTGGGTTTAGTAGTAAGCCAATCTATTTTATTTGGGTTCAGCATCACGCTAATTCTAACTCTTCGAGTTCAACGGCAAGCCAATCTATTTTCTTTGGGTTCAGTTTTATGCCAATTTAGTCTCTTCAAGTTCAATGGCAAGTCGAGCTATTTTCTTTGGGTTCAGCTTCATGCTAATTCGATCTCTTTGGGTTTAGCGACAGGCCAATATATTTTTTAGGGTTCAGCCTTACAAGCGAATCCACTTTTCACTTAGTCAAACCTCATCTCAAACAATCTTAGACATGATCAAAACTTACTTTACCCCATTAAAACTCGTAGCTCAAATAACCATAGGCACGATTAAACTTTCCCCCACTTGATCAAACCTCATCGGTCAAACAATCTTAAGTGCAATCAAACTTTTCTCTACCTAATCAAACCTTGTTGATAAAAAAACTTTAGGCATGTTTAAACTTTCCTCCACTTGATTAAAACTTATTGGTAAAAAAACCTTAGGTGTGATCAAACTTTCCTCCACCAAGTTAAACTTTTTCGATCATATAGCCTTATGCGTAATCAAAATTTCCTTTAGTCGATCAAACCTCATCAATCAAACAACCTTAGGTGGAATTGAACTTTTCTCCACTCAATCAAACCTTATTGATCAAAAAATCTTAGTCGCGATCAAACTTTCTTTCACCCGATTAACCTTATCGATAAAAAACTTTAGACATGATCAAACGTTTCTCTACCTGATCAAAACTCATTGGCTAAACAACTTTAGGCATGATTAAAATTATCTTTATTTATCTGGATTTTTCAAAGCAATGGCATACTTAGATTTAGTTAAATCTTCACTTGACCTGAAGATGAGTAGGCACCCATATTTAGTTTAGTTTATCTTCACAATATCAATTTTTTCAAAGAGAAAATACAAATTAAGGTCTGGCTAGTTTTTACATCATTTAGAGGTAGGCATCCATATTCGATGTAACTTCACTCCATATGCACTATTACTTTTTCATTTCATAGCACACACTAAAGTGGAGGTAATTGTAGTACCCTAGTTTTAGGTCTATGATGATGGCCAGATATAGGCCCAAGCAATAAGGCAAAAAACTCAAATCTATAGTCCATATGGACCAACAGGGCGCCAATCCGCATAAACTTGCTACCTCAAGGTCTGTATAAACTAACAAGGAACTAGCCTAAGGAAACATAACCCTGGCCCATGGCTAGGAAGGAAAACCAAAGCCTAGGTTTGCATGGACCTATGAACCCAAATCTTGGTCTACACAAACTTTGTTCAAAATAGCTTTTAAAAACTTAACAATCTTATTTAGACTTTGTTGTCTAATCCTATCAGAACTCCTCTTCAGCTGAATGGGGAACTACCCTAAAACCCTATAAATACCCATCCTATTAACTTATAGATGGGGAATAAGAAGAAAACTCGAGGAGGACTAATTATCAAGAGTTAAAGGAAAAAACTCTACTAAAGGATTTGCTCTACTAATTTTTAAGCCATCACTGAATTTATTTTCTTTTAAAACCCAATATTTGTCTTGTTGTTTGGTGCTAAACACAAGGTAAGATCTAAGGCTACTTCTTATTCTGCTTTATTCATCCTCATTCTTTTCATATTTTTATCCTTTAATTGAGTATCTCCCATGATTAATTGACATGTGAGTTGATTTTACATAACCCTCACATCAAGTTAAGTTTATACATGATTTTCCATGTATTTGCATCATTTAAGAAATAATAAAATTCTATAATCAAACTTTGGTCTGCACGGGCCTTCTTCCTTTAGGATATGGGTCCACATGGACATGTTTTTAAGATCGGTATTATGTTTTATAGTCCATACAGACCCATGTGTGTTAACAATTTTTTATATGTATCCTATATCATGTTTTAATGTTTATTTAATGTATAATAATATGTATTTCATTCATATTAATCATTACAACACATGTATAAAGTATATTTATGTCAAGCATAATATTTCGATTTATTTTAAATGTTATGTTCGTTATTATATATGTTATCCATATTCTAAAATTGATGTTTAGTCCATACGGGCTCCCTTTCATGAGGAGTGTAATCCGTGCAGATATATATAGTCCATGTGGACATCCTTTTCTCAACATTATTCATGTATTTTTTATTTAGAATTAATTGTTCTAATCACCATCTTATTTATAATAATTGTTCATGCATATTCCATAATTATATCCATATACATATCTTTAACATACATTATGATAATCCCATTTAGTAATGTTATTAGGTCATAACAGACCTCTATTTGTATTGCTAACCATTTTACTTCAAGTTATGTAAGATTGACCCTTTATGTTAAGTTTAAGGTCCAGATGGACCAAGTTGCATTGTTAAGAGAAGTCTGCACAAACTAACCTTAAAAGCCGTGTTTAGTTCGCATGAACACATCGACACAGAGATGAAGCCTTTTGTTTATTTTGTGCTTATTTGCTTTGGTTTTGTACCTTTTAATTTTTTTCATTTATTTTAGGTTGTATAAGTAGTTTAATTAACTCGTTTTATAAGTAAAAACCTAACTTCACATCAAGGATTTCTACATAATTAATTGGCATTTCTATAATAAAATGGTTTTGATTTTCCTTAAAAAAAGTTGAATAAGAAAATGTATTTTTAACAAATGCTAATCTTCTAAAGATAGGAGTTGGGTAATTATTGTTAATTCCTAGGGAATTATGAGTAATTGTCAAGTCACTAAATAATTAATGAATAACCCATTTTATGGATGTATTATATCTCACATATTCATGCCTTGTTGTATAATTTTCATAACTGCAATTTACTTTTCCTTATATGCAAAGGTGATATGTATGCTTTTTAACTATAATACTTACTTACATGATATGGGATTAATAAATGTTAGAATATAAGGAAGGTATGTTATTAGGGCATAATTAAAATTTGATTATGAACCTTTCTAAGCAAAAAATCAGTAGGTCCTGGTATAGAGCCAAGTGGTGACTCCTAACATAACCACCTCGTCTCTGGTAGATAAATCTATAATGGTTTAGAATAGGCCACAATTAGAGAACCATTTGTTAATTATGAATTCAAAGTAAAATATTTAGCATGAGCATGGGCTCAATAATATGTTCAATCATCTTGTGAGTAAGATATAAATTCCCAAAAGAAATTTGATAGCAAAAGCTAGAAATGTACAACAAAAATTTGATAAAACAACCGAAGCAAATTCTTAAAGAAAAGAATACTTGAAAATTTTCAAATCTTTCAAAAGATAGATCTATTTTATATTCATGTTTAAATTGAGTACTCATAAAAAGGGATTACCAACAATTAGACCATTTTATATCTGAAGCTATCTCTTCTATCTAGAAGCTAGAGGAATAACATTATTTTTACCCAGTAGAAAAATAAAAGTTCCTTTTACAAGTTTTAGAAAGAAGAAGGCTTCTCAGACTGTTGACTCGACTACTTCTAAATGATGTGAAATATGCCATTAAGAAAAAGATAGTTGATTTAATATATCAATGTTTAAAAGAGATATGTTTTTTCCCTATTTATATTACCACCTATATGGAAAACCAACTTTAAGACAAAGTGTAGAAAGAGCTATTAAAAATATTTGTTTCATATAAACAAGATTAGTAGAAATCTTCAAGCCTGATATTTAAGATATTTTTATGTGTTCATCACTTTTAGGCATTGTACAAGTGTCAATAAACATGGTAAATAAAGCAACAAAAATTGTTTCTTTAAATTTAAAGTCATAGAGTATAAAGAGGATGGTAAAGTCCATTATCCTTATTAGTTATGGGATTTACATCTTATTTTTGCATGAGAACTTATAAACCTCAAAATGTTAATAGTTAATCTTTAAGATTAGAATGGAATACCTTTGAAGAAACCAAAATTATTAACCAAATAATTTATGTTGAGTTTATTAAATCTATGTTGGAAGGAGTGACTTAAAGCTAAGAAAAGTTTATCATTAGAGATGGTGGAGTCTTTGTAACCATCTTGGCAAAAGACCTTTCTACTTGTCTCAAGATTCAAGGAATGTTAAAAAGCAAATAGAGAGCAAAAAAAATTACTTTTAAGGTTAAAGGTTAATAGCCTTAGCCTAGATAGCCTAGATTTTAGGTTTGAGACATACAAGACCTGGAAGAAGGTAGCCAACAACTATGAAAGGTGCTATGTAGAAAAAGACATAGAGATAGCCCGAGCATAAAAAGAAGATGACGGACTAAATCATCAAGACATCTGAGTTGGAGAACATTAATAGAATAAGATGTCACTTTTGATAACAACATGCACAACTGAGGCACTCATGCTATAGAAATTAAAGAGATAAGAAGGCATTTATTATGCCTCGTGTCTTAATTTTATAGCGTCTTTAGATTATCAATTACCTTAACTTATTTTATCTTATATTATCTATAAGATAAGATTCTTGCAAAGTTATTATACTGAGCTGGATAACAGGATTAAAAACACCGACTATTATTTTATGTCTATCTTTAATTATTTTTTTTCAAGTTGGCAAATAGTATTAGAGGTATCGTGTTTATATCTATAAATACCCTCTATTACTTCATTACTAAAGAAGAATAAATAAACTCAAAATTTTCTCATGTGAGTTCTAAGTCTTTTTAAACAATTTTAAGATTTTTGCAATCATGTACCTTAGAAATCTCCTAAATGGTCTGTGAGGAGTGTTATTAGTAAAAGGTATGAAAGTGAGAAAGGCAGCTACAACATAAAAAAAACCTTTTGACATCCAAAGTGTCTCAAGCGATAAGAGTGGAGCAAAGTTGAAACATTTATGAAAGCTTTAGTGAAATTATGCTTACAAGTTAGGTAGATGTCTTTATCATATATGGTTGTTATATATGTCAAATAAAATTGTTAATAATGGTTATCATAGAGGTTAGATGACCAACAATTGTGAATTCTTTAATTGTTTACATATAGATCATGATATAGATAATAATGTAATAATAAGATTGCGAAATACTATTTTCGATCATATTAAATTTCTAAACAAGTCTTTTTGAAAAATTTAACATATCTGTAGAAAAAATTTCAAGGCAACTATAAGAATTAGTTTTGAGGCATAAAAATTTTAAGAAATATTTTCTAAATAACAAAGAGCCTTTAGGCTATGTTATAGGTTCTTAGTACCGCAAGTACAAAATATTGAAAAAAGTGAAAAAAATGTTAAATCGCACTCCAAAAATAGTTCTTAAATTCTTGAGTAGCTTTATAATTCTGCCTAGAAAAGTAAAAAATACCTATTATAAGGTAGACTCAAAATTATGAGTACTAGAGCCTTAGTAAGAATTTTTTGAAAGTAAAATAAAAGGTTAGGGTAAGATTTAAAAATAATAATTATGCTGGGGCTAAAATTTAAATGTTAACTTGCTATTATAGATTCTAAGGACTTTATAAGTAAAAAAATCTTTAGCATAATTTTTGTGATTTTTATTTTCTCTATAAAATTGTAATGCCCTAAAATTTAGAATATATTTTTGGAAGTATATTTTTGGGAAAAATAATGAAGAATAAAATTTTTTCTTTATGTGCAAGTGATTTATAAAGAATTGAAAATAAAATAATGGATTAAATAAAAGACTGATAAGGGACAATGCCTTGGTTAATTATGGGTCATTGGATGGATAAAAGAGAGTTAATCTCAGCCATCCATCTCACCTATATATAAGGTGGAATTATGCCAGTTAGAAGAAATAGAGAATGTTTCTTCTATTGCTCATAATTTTCACCAAGAACAGTGTATCTTCTAAAGGACATTCCTATAATTCTTCAAGGTAATTACATCTACTTCGTGTTTCATTTTCTCCTTCCTTAATTAATAATTATATCTCGTGTTTTATTGTCCCAATTTCTTGCCAATTTTTGGGGTTTTGAAGAGAGGAGAGAAGAGAAGAGAAAGTGCTAAGGCTAGGTATTTTTTAGGATTAATTGAGTTTTCATCACTTTTATGCATTGAATTTGGTTCGTACATGAATTAAACCTTTCATTTTATTGAATAATTGAATGAATTTGTGTGAAATTGCTTGAAAATGTTACTGCCATCGATGAAAAAAAGTTCCTTGATTTCAATTGATTAATCTTTGAATTCATGAGTAATTTAGGTGTTACTTGATAGTATTTTAGTGTAAAAATAATGTGTAATTGATCTATGATGTTTTTGAATGGATCGTGCTACGATTGGATAAAGTTTTTGATGGATTTTCAAAGAAAAATTGCAAGTTTTTGCTGCTATTGAAGGGCTCATAGCCGTGACCCTTTTGGGTTACACAATTGTGAGGCCTTTGGGAGAAGACGAATAGTAGTGGCCCTATGATGAGGCCTCATAGCTGTGAGCCCCATTCAGCCATGCTAACTTGAGATTTTAAAAGGAAAAATGCTTGTGGTTCGTGATGGTTTTGATTGCCTATTAAATTAACAACATTTGACCAATGTTTTAGCATTTATTCAAAGGTTTTATGACATATTTTAGACCATGAAATTGCAAGATTAAAGATTATATTTAAGAAGACAAAGTATGATGGCTACTATGAAGATTTGAGTCGAATGAGTTAGTGAACAAATATTAACTATGCATGACCTTATGAATTGTAAATACTATATGATCATGTTATGATAATGACACTATACTTGAAAAACATGCATTTTAACTTGGAAAAGAGAAAGGGTTGTTAAAGGTTTTAATCCCACAATCTAATATGTGATCAATCTACTATATTTTGGCATATTATTCTTAAGGTTTATAATAGATAATTGTTAAGATATAAAATTAATGAATAAAGATTATGATTAAAAAGTCGTGTAAGTATATGAGCTTATAAATGTATACCAAGGTAGACATTTATGAACCTTGAAATATATGTATTTTAATGGAATAAGTGTGTATTAAGGCAAATTGCTCGATTATTGTGTAAACATGTAAAGTAAATGAATTATTTTTATTCTATTTCATATAATATGAATTGCTACACAGTAATTATGACTGTTGATTTTGGACTTGTTATGGATAACTCCCTATTTTGTGCTATGTGTACAATTGTTAAATATTGCTACTGAGTTTTAGAGTTTGTGGTATGAATACATCTTAAAAGTGCATCTCTATGAAGTGCTAAATTGATGCTATGTATAAATGAGTATTACAATGATTACTTGTGGCATACACAAATATATAATTTATGATATGAGACTATGACATGAATATATGTATAGTTTATGCTTCCATAAGATTATGTAATGGTTGAACAAATGACAAGATATATTGCTATGGAAATTTAGGATATTGCTAATAATAGTAACTGATATAATGCCATATACTGGTAAGTTAGAATGCTTTTGTTTCTAAGATGTAAGCATTATTATTGATAATTGATATTGTGCCTGATTTGGCAATTGTTACAAGACAATCATAACAGTGTGAGCATAATATTGACATGAATCACTAAATATGCTAATAACTTTATGATTGATTATATCTATAAGGCCGGACATATGATCTCATTATATAATGATATGACGAAATGTATAGGAAGTAAGGTAGCTATGGTAACTGATATGAACATGCACTGTATTTGAAATGTTGACAAATGCAAATGTTATATATACTGATAATTGTGAATTGATGGTGATGAAATTTGGATTATAATATATGTTTGATTAATCAATCAAATATTACAACAAGCCCTTTGTATGCTTAGACTAATTGAATAACGTTTGGATAAGTTAGCATGCCATACTAGGGGTCTCAACAACTACTTACTAATACTGTTCACTCTTCGAAGTACTGATTAATATAGGTATGGTCACCAAGTCTTGATGACACCATACATATTGATATTGTTTGCTATTCAGAGTATTGATTATTATGGGTACAACCACTGGGTCTTGATGACATCGTAGATACTGGTATTGTTTGCTCTTTGGAGTATTGATTACTATGGGTGCAGCCACTAGGTTAAGATGACACCGTACATACTAACTAGCTCTACAAAGCACCCTACTGTTAGCTCTACGGAGCTCCTTACTATTCACTTTTTATAGTACTGTGAAACTCATTATCCAATCTATTATGGTCTTAAAATACAGTGGGTAATATTAAACAAAGGAAATGAATATGTCATAACTTTAGTATGATAAAGGTATCAAATGAACTATGATTATTATGAGAGATGGGTGTTTGCTAATTGTCATAAGTTGCATTTGGTAATTGTGATATCATAGGACACCTATCAAGTTAGCAAGTATAGGTAAAAGCATGCATGGCATGGTATGATTGAAATGGTTCTATGATGTTAAATTTATTGTGAATATTGAAGATAGTTGTTAAGATATATGGATCAATGATGTCAAATCTATATATGATACATTGTGTCAAGGGAAATTCCTTATGTGATTAGTTAAGGGTACATGATAATTGCCTGTGAGAATGGTGATGTGACTTATTAAACTAAGATCATATGATTTTTGATATGTGTAAAGAAAAATAATGAAGTGATAATAGTTAATATTATCAAGAAAAGGTAAAAATGATTAGACACTAAATAAGAATTGAGACATGTGAATATGTGAAATTTATATCATGTGTATAGTGACTTGAACATGGTTTTGTAGCATATGTTGATTTGAGCACCTAGTGAACTTAATATTATAAATGATGAAATAAGTACATATGCTATAACGATGTTATGTGAGCTATATGATGTATGAA
>CANXYI010409998.1:0-13232 GCA_948208565.1 Hura crepitans | reverse complement strand
GAACAACTTACAGACAATTGCAAACTCCTTAGAAAGGCCATTCAGGATTTTATTAATTCAAAATAGATCCCGGATCCAAAAATCTCATCAAACCTATTGCCAAAAACCACACCACATACCTCCTTAAATCCAAATTACCTGAAAAGTATGTGCTAAGGGAAATCTATAGGTCTGACCTAGCTATAAAAGTAGGAGTGAGGGTGAGTGAATTGATCCTGATGATCGATTTTGGGATAGCGAGTGTGATTGTGAGGCTAAGGAGAGCAAAAGTTTCTGGGATGAATCCTCTGATGAGGATTTTGAAGAGGGTAAGAGAGAGCTAATATGGATTAAGGGAGAAATGGTAGAGAGAGTAGAAAAGAACGATCAGATCTTACTAGAGAAAGAGCTTGAACTCAGAGTAGATAAACATGATGAGGTATTGAAGTAGCTCAAGAAAACTCAAGCCAACATCATCATTTGGGATTTGTTGATGTCATCGAAAGACCATAGGCAAAAAGTGGTTGAAGCTTTAGGTCAAGTCATTATTTCCACAACCACTACACTTGATGAACTAGTAAAAGTAATGAAAATAGGTAATACGAGCCTCATCACATTTTCAGACACAGACCTGCCTTTAGAAAGAAGGGAGCACAACAAGCCCTTCTTTATTAAAGCTAAGATAAATGGTAAGAAAATGGATTGTGCAATAGTAGATGATGGTTCTTCCCTTTGCATTTGCCCTGTTAAGATCCTAGCTAGTTTGGGGATCAAGAAAAAAGATTTGTTACCCTCTAACTTCACTATAAAGACTTGTGATGACACCAAGAGGCTAGTTGAAGGGTTATTTATAGTCAAGGTAGAAGTGGGACCAATTGTTGATGAGGTTAAATTCAGGGTTATCGACATACCTGCTACCTTCTTTATCCTATTAGGAAGGCCTTGGTTCTACAAGCTAGGGGGAGTTCCCTCAACTCTCCATCAAATGATTAAGTTCCCACATAAAGGTAACATTATTACCATAAAGGCCGAAGTCGATCATGCTATCTCCACTTTAGCTATCGCCAATCAGTCTTTCAATGGATTTCATGTTGTAGGAATTTATGAGGATTATATAGACCCAGTTGTGTCCAAAATGATGAAGCAAATGGATTTCTTTCTAGGAGCTGGTTTAGGGAAGAACTTGCAAGGTATCACTGAACCATTACAACCATACACCCAGAAGGATACCAAGGGGTTAGGCTATAATCCAAGCAAAAAGGGTAACCTAAGATAGGGCAATTCATTAAAAGATCACTTTGTTAAGCAAAAGGGCATTAAGTATAATAGGATCCCAAAACCTACCATAATAAAGGGACGCTGCAAGCTAAGGTTTGAGATTTTCACTAACATTGTAGATTGGGAAATAGGACATCTTACCCAAGTTCAATGGATAGAGTAAGTATTCCCAAAACTGCTAGCTACTGAAGAAGTCTACCCTGCCATTCTAGAGGACATGCCTAAGCTAGAAGATTCTAATTTATTTGTTGATGAATTATATCTTTGTGACCTCTTTGAGGCGAATAATTATTTTTCTAATAAAATGAACAATGAATTTTCTTACTTGTGTGATTTTTATCCTGATGGTAATATGTATCCACATGATCATTACATGAGCATTTTTGACATTAATTGTATTAAAACTAATCCCTTTAATCTTAGAACCAATGAATGACCAAAGAATGTATTAATTACCTATGATACTACTGTCAAAGAAAGAGAAAAATTTGAGAGATTACTAAAGAAATATGAAAGGATTTTTGCTTAGAACTATGATGACATGCTGAGGATCGATAGAGAAATTACAAAACATGCCATACCAATACACAAGCACATTATCCCAGTACAATAGAAGCTCAGAAGAATGAGACCTGAATGGGCAGAGAAAGTAAAAGAGGAGGTAGTTAAATTGCTTGAGGCTAAGTTCATTGAGGAAATAGTCTTCCCCACTTAGCTTGCCAATATAGTGCCAGTGCCTAAGAAAGACGGAAGGGTCAGAATATGCATGGATTATCGAGACCTGAACAAAGTGTGTCCAAAAGAAGACTTTCCCCTTCCCCATATAGATGTGTTGGTAGATAGTGCAGCAATGGCCGCTATGTACTCATTTCTTGATAGGTTCTTTGAGTACAATCAAATACTAATAAAAGTAATAGATAAGTGCAAGACATCCTTCATAATAGAATGGGGTACATATTGTTACAAGGTGATGTCTTTTGGGTTACAGAATGCGGGGGCTACTTATCAATGAATGGCCGCTAAGCTGTTCCATGACATGATTCACAAAAAAGTCAAGGTATATGTAGATGACATGATGGTAAAGTCCATAGAATGGGAAGGACATTTTGAAGCACTAGAAAAGTTCTTCTAGAGGCTAGACCAGTTCAACATGAGGCTTAATCCTAAGAAGTGTGTCTTTGGCATCACGTTAGGAAGGTTATTGGGGTTTATAGTGAGCAAGAAAGGGATCGCAGTCGAACTAGACAAGGTAAAGGCCATCTTAGATATGCCCACACCATAATCCAAAAAAAAAGTCAGGGGATTCCTAGACAAAATTCAATACATCAATAGGCTTATATCTAAACTCACAATGATTTGTGAGCCCATATTCAACCTACTATGCAAAGGACAATCGAAGCAATGGAATGATGATTATGAGAAAGCATTCCAATTTATCAAGAAGTACCTGATTAATCCTTCAGTTCTAAGACCCCCAAAACCTAGTAAGCATTTAATCTTATACCTGACAGTAAAAGGATCCTTAATAGGAGCGCTAATTACATAGGTGGATGAAGCTGGAATAGAGAATGCAGTTTATTACCTAAGCAAGAAACTGCTCCCATACAAACAGAAATATACAAAAGTGGAGAAAATATGTTTGGGGGTAATTTGGGCATCAAAGAAACTGTGACACTATTTTCAATCTTACAAAGTAAAAGCAGTGGTGAGACATGACCCACTCAAGTATCTACAATCTGCTCTATCCTTGGTAGGAAAGATAGGACATTGGATATTACTTCTTCAGGAGTTTGACATTTCTTACATTACCAAGAAGACCATTAAAGGCTAAGCTATAGCTGAATTCTTAGCCCAGCAGCCAATCGAAGAGAAATATGAAGAATATGAATTTTCAGATGAACACTTAGGGGCAATATCTAAGGAAGGATCAAAAATGTTCTTCGTTAGAGTCATCAACCAAAAAGGAGCCAGTTTAGGAGTGTTGATCAACAGCTCAAAAGGTGAGCAGATGTTTCTAGCAAGAAAACTAGAATTTTCAGCTACCAGCAATATGGTTAATTATAAGGCATGTGTTTACAGTCTCAAAACTTTATATCAGCTAGGGGCAAAAGTGGTTAATGTCTATGGAGACTCGATGCTAGTCATCCAAGAGGTGAGAGGTGATTGGTAAGTCAAAGATGAGAACTTAAGCAAGTATGTCAGAATTCTCACAGACCTTGCTAAGGGATTCGATCAATGCACCTTTCACCACATCCCTAGAGAACAAAACTAGGTTGCAAATGCTCTAGCCACCTTAAAGTTAGTGTTTAACCTTACCAATAAAGATTTGTCCAGGTCGGTGTATTTTAGTAAGACAAGGTTTCCCACCTATACTAGAATAGCTAGCTCTGCCATTGAGCAACTTCATTAGGAAATACCATGGTACCATGATATCCAAAGCTACCTAGAAATAAGACAATACGCCAAGAATGCAACTAAAAAAGATAAAAAGGCACTCCAAAAGTTATCCACTCAGTTTATCTCATTCCAAGGCATGTTGTACAAGAGATAAATGGATGGGATACAACTTAAGTGTATAGACAAAATAGAGTCCCAAAGAGTACTCGATGAGGTACATAAGGGGGTGTGTGGTCCTCATATGAATGGAAGGAATTTGGCAAAGAAAATCATGAGACTGGGGTATTACTAGTCAACCATGGAATCAGATTGTTGCAATTTTGTGAAAAGATGCTATAAGTGCTAGGTATCTGAGAACTTGAGTCATTTGCCACCTAATGACCTAACTAGTTTGTCATCACCATAGCCCTTCTCAATATGGGGGAAGGACACAAGTTCATAGTAGTGGCAGTTGATTACTTCACAAAGTGGGTAGAGGCTAAATCTTTAATAAATTGGGGGTAAGACATATGGGAAAATTTATTGAAAGAAATATTATCTACAGGTATGGGTTGCCGCAACAGATCATCTTAGACAATGGAGTGTAATTTTAGGGAGAGACCAGACAACTTCTATAAAAGTACAAAATTCAACACCATAAGTCCTCTTTATATCAGCCACAAGCCAATAGAGCGGTAAAAGCTGCTAATAAAAATATCAAGAAAATTCTACAAAAGATGATAGTCACCTATAAGGATTGGGCTGATATGTTACCATTCGCATTATGGGGATATAGAACAATGGTCAGGACATCTACCCAGGCTATGCCTTATTCATTAGTATATGGCATGGAGGTAGTGCTACCAATTGAGGTCAAGATACCTTCATTAAGGGTAGTATTAGAAGCAAACATACCTGAAGGAGAATGGGTAAGAAGCAGATATGAACAGTTGACACTAATAGATGAAAAATGGGTTAAAGCTCTCTATCACATGCAATTATACCAGAAGAGAATTACGAGGGCTTACAATAAGAAGGTCAAACCTAGAACCATATGAGAAGGTGATTTGGTGCTCAAATAGGTTAGGCCATTGTTGTTCGATCCTAGGGGAAAGTTCAAACCCAATTCGGAATGTCTTTACACAGTAAAAAAGTGCTCAAGCATGGGGGCATCAAGATCTCAAATTTGGAGGGCAATGAATTTTTAAAATTAGTGAACGCAAATAAGCTAAAGTACTTCTATTAAAAAAAGAAAAAAAAAGAGAGTCCGCTAAGCTGAAAACCTGAATAGGGCAGTTTAGGCAAAAGTTAAGACACCCCAATGAGGTGAAAACCCAATATGGCACTTCATGAAAAAGTTAGAGGATTAGAGAGAAAATGTCTAATCAAGAAAACCTTTTAAGACTATCAATGGAAATTAATACATTCACCAAGATTAATGGGTTTAGTCTTAAATGCAGTTGGTGATAAAAATGCTTTAGTTTTGATAATTGGTATGCAAATTCCCATTTAGGAAGGGGTCATACAAGTAATTAAATTCTATATACATTGTTTCTTTTCAGAATTAGGAACATTGTCTTTAGTCTTCCTTTTTAGTGCTAATGATCTGTTGTCTTTAGCATTACTTAAAATCCAATTGCTATATGATTCATTTGTATTAACAGCATTGATTGTGTAATCAAGCATGTCCCTTAAGATAGCACATTACTTCCAAAAGTTAGGGAAAGATCACAGAAAGTGATGAGTCAAAAGGCCACCATGGAATCCCAAAGTTTCAATGGGTGTCCTTTGCACTAAACTGAACTGCCGCAAGATGCGCGAAGGGCTATAAAATGTAGGATGTCTCAACCCAATTAAGGGAACATAACCTATATGGCAGGATAGGGTAAAATGTCTAATTTTCCCCTAAGGACATCTCCATTACATTGAAGTAGCTATGTCAAGCCATGAAAGCCACTGGTCAAGGGAGTCACACTTCATTATAAGCTTCCTCTCACAATGATGACATGGGCCATACTTCACCCAAAGTTTTTCAGGTGGAGGAATGATCAACCTCAATTTCTCTTACAACCAAATCTAAAAAAAAAAGAGGGGACGTTAGGTTGGAAAATCTATAAAGGACCACCTAAGCAAAAATTAGGCAGACCTGCTAGTATGAAAACTATTATAGGCACACTAGGCAAAAGTTACAGTCATAAAAAAATCCATAATATATACCTATAAGAGAAGTGGACTCCCAACTATGAAATTAATGTCTCCTTTTGTTAGTGCATCTAAACCATAGATGGTTTTCACTAGAAAGAAGCTGAAAGGGTTGTAGCTAGAGCATGTTGCAGTAAGAAGGTGAAGGACCCTAAAATCACAACATTCATTGTAAAAAGTGACACTGAGCCAATTTCCAAGAAGGCATAATAAGATACACTTCACCAATTTCATAGAGTCGGCAGAGATCTGATAAGCACGGTCTAAGATTGCTTATAGAGAAATCGGGCCTACCTCAGGCACCATTTTGTGAGCCATAACCGTAGAAAAGCCTAAAGGCAGAACAATGTCCATAGGGTAGTGATCCTCAAATAAAGGCAAGGTTAAAGGGGTAGTAAAAGTAATTGTGTATTCCAAGATAGCGACAAACTCTTTTAAGGTTGGACAAATTTCTTGTTGACCAAAGGTAAAAACATGGAAAATAGGGTCCCAGTGTTATACAGCAGCATTTAAGAAATTGAAGTCAATTCAAACTTTCCTCAGAAACCTAAAAGCCAAAAAAAGGGAAAGAATGAGGGAAGCCCAAGGAGCTTTAGATTCTAAAATTTTAGACAACTTCAGGCAGAAAGAAGACATAATGCAAGGAATAAGGTGAGAAGACCAATGAAGGAAGGGTATTTATAAGCCAAAGCATCCCATTCCTTTTCCCTTTAGGAATAGGAAATCCAAAACATGCAAGAAGGTTCACACAAACCTGAAAAATGGCATCAAAGTCCACACAGACTAATAAATAGAAGTTCGCATCGTCATCATACCAAGATCGTGACCACATTTGTGAAATGTCCACCTAGACTAAGTTAATTAAGTCCATACGAACCAAAATGACCATTTCAGGTCCACACGGACTGAAGTACCACAAGTTCATATAAAAAGTACAAAAGAAGAATTAAGCATTCAAGATGAAATAAAGTCTAAAGATAGATGTGCTTGAAAAGAAAAATTAAATTGTGCAAGCAATGTTCAAAAGTACAAAGATAGGAAACAACAAATCCTATCCTCAAAGGAAAGTAGGCCTCATATCATGCCCCCTATACTATAATCAGAAAAAAAAGGGAGGGGGTGCCCTCCCTAGCCTATTCACCAAAGCTATCATCTTCCTTCGTGTCCTCATCCTTAAAGGAGATTACTAACTTCTCAGCAACTTTGTAAGCCCTAATTTCCTCCTAGCCTCGCGTAAGGTAGCCACCCACCTTGATAGCTCATTCTGCAAGAAAAAGTGAAGGATTAATGTAGCATAGCATGTGTACATACATTACATGTAACATACACACATATACATGACATGTATAATATACATGCATAGGTAACATATACAATATACATAACATACACATAACACACGTAACATGCACGACATGCACCAAATTGACCATGATAGGAATAAATACTTATAGCTAGCACCCAAGTCTTATCTATCATAACCCTCCTAAATGCCTCTACAACTCAAGCAGTCCTCTCCATCGGAGCCTTCTTCACCTGATCAGAGGAAAGAGATATAAGGCATATACAATAAAAAGATTCAAGTAATGCAAGTAGCAAAACTAATGACTTTACCATCATCGTATTCTTAGGCTCAAAGGCCATGGGCCAATTCTCCTCTTTGCGGACCTTAGTAGAAAATAGCTCCTCATCGATGCCAAAATACATGTAGCTTAACTCAGGCACGACCACTAATGTCCCTACAACCTTGCCAGACAAAGGTGACGGACCAACAGATGGTCTTGAAGCCCCACCATGAGTAGGCAAAGGTGAGAACTAAGAGCCAAGAGAGCTAGGAGCAATCCTTAGCTGCTTTCTTGAAGAGGATAGGTTAGCCCCAAGGGTAGCAATGGGCTACAACACTATACATGCACATTAGAATATATCACGAGAAGTAATCAGAACCCAAGAATCTCACTTGAGATGGAAGAGGTCTAGAAGTGTAAGGAACCCATAGAAGCAAGTGAGTCGAAGCCTAGGGAGCATAGCCTTGATCACCGTTTTCTACTAGAGTGGCCTTAGGCTTCCAACTATTATCCCTTACACGAATGTTAAGTTGTCAATATACCTCCCGAATAATATGGGATTAAGAGGGTTAAAGAGGATGAGCTGAATGTTGGGACCCAAGTGCTAGCTAACCACCCTCTCTCCTAGAAACTAGTAGTAGATCTCTAGAGTGGTCAGTAGTACATGACAAAAGGACAAGCCTCGAATAAAGTGCAGAGGAGGGGGCAACTCATCAATGGGAAAGACCCACCAAGCCAAATTAACATGTACAAGTAAGTGCTAGTTACATGTGAATAAACACTAACTTAAATCTTCTTTGTGTAGGAAATACTCACATCTATCCATACATGGGAGCTGAGGTATTGGTGATGCTGCATCAAAGAGGCCATGTTTCATGGGCCGGAGGTAGGTTGGACCCACCTATCCATCACTGGATAGTAACAGGGCACATCTAGCTCATAAGGATAAGTTAACAAATAGAGCTCATAAGCCCACATCTGTGAACAACAAGAAATAAGATCATCAATAAAACCTGGCAGAGAGCGCACAACAAAAAAGAGGAAGGCTTACCAAAACGCTTGACACAAAGCCCTGAATGAAGTGGTGGCTCTTTTGAGTCTGCACGGCCATGTTAAGGCTCCAAAACATCCATCCCAAGTATGAGTAACACCAATTCTAGCTGCCTATCTTGTTGACCTCCTTCAAGATAGGAAGGAAGCTCTAACTCACGGTACCATTAGCATTAGCAAACAAGGTGGTGCCTAGCAAAGTACATCACAAAACAATGCATGTATTGGTCCACCTCCGACTCACTAGAGGGTGACTCCTCTCCCCACCTCTTTTATAAGTTTGTATAGTGGATACTACCAACCTTATCTTATGGAATGAATCCCAATAGTTCCTTCATCTCTGACAGTTATAAGAATGGGTGCTAGTAGCAAGCATCAAAGGTGATAGCAAGGCTTATACAGGGAGCCCCAGTAATGAATGCCCAGTCAAAGGGCATGATTGCTATCTCACTAAAAGGAAGGTGAAAGGTATGAGTGGTATCCATCCACCTATCCAACAACACCCGTAAGGCTTATAGATCATGGCAAAAATCCCCACCCATAAGGTGATCAAGGAAGGTCTAGAAGCTAGTTGTATGCACTCTATCCTTTACCACCCCTGGCATGGTAAAGTACCATTATTGAGGACCAGACAAGGTGCCCCTACACTTAAGATGTGTCTATAAGACAAACAAGTCAAGAATAGTTAACAAAAATCAGTACAGACCAAAATTTCAAAACAAAGGTCCACATGAACTGTAAAAAAGCAAGCAAGACAAGTCCACATGGACCATAAATACCGGAGATACTTAAGTTCGCACGAACTATCAATAGAGTCAAAAAAGGGTCAATCGTATGTCCACACAAACATCATGCAAGTCAAAAATAGTCATCAACAAGTTCGCATGGACTTCACAAAATGAAGCATCTAGCACTACAACATGATAAGTTTTGGGAAATATAGATAAATTCTAAGTCTATACAGACCAACATTCTTAGAAATCTAAGTCTACACAAATTGGTTATGCCTTAGCCTTCCTAGTTCGTATGGACTTATCGCACCAAAGAATTCTCAAAGCATAAAAACATGAAGAAACTTGATAAAAAAATGATAGAAAATATGCAAGAGACAAAGAATGCACCTGAAAATACACCTCGAAGCAAGCATGATGTGCCAAATCTGCCAAAATCAGAGTTGGGTCACTGAATGCCACTCCATTGATGGGTGCAGTATTCCTCAGCCTATTGATAGCCATAGAAGGGACAAAACCCATAGGAGTCAGCATAGAAATATCTTCTGAAGGAGATGGAGAAGGCTTAGATCTAGTCTCCAATAGGAGGACAATCACAGTAGGTGTTTCTACACCATTCAAAGAAGAACTAAAGATGTTGCCAACATAAGAAGCCATGGTTGAGATGCTTGTTTAAGAGAAAAAGGGTTGGGAAGAAGACTGGAAAGGATAGAAATGAGAAATGAAGGAGCAAAGCGATGTTTATATCATTGACATAATAAGTCTGCATGGACTTTTGCAATTAAGGTCTGCACGGACCATATCTCTACTAAGTCTGTACGGACCTCATCACTAATAGTCTATAAGAGTCGAGAACAAGTCCACACGGACACCAATCAGATTAGTTCGCACAGACCTCGGGCCACCAAAATTTAGAAAGGCTAATGGGGAGGAGAAATGTTAAAGTTTACTCTCCTTTCAACAAAACTAACATCTCATTTCTTTCTTGCAGGTTTAATTCAAAATCTCAATACCCATCAAGGATCAACATCAAAGTTTAATCCATCATCTCAAGGATCAACATCAAAGTTTAATCCATCATCTCAAGGATCAAAATCAAAGTTCAATCCATCATCTCAAGGATCAATATCATAGTTCAATCTATCATCTCAAGGATCAACACCATAGTTCATTCCATTATCTCTAGGTTCAGCCTCAAAAGCCAATCCATCATTCTTTTGGGTTCATGCTTTATAAGCTAATCCACAACCATTGTTGAAGCCAATGCACACTCAGCAATGGCATGAGTAGAATGGGTTAACAAGTAAGTATTCCTAACTTAGATACTTTGCTATGTACTATTGACACACAGCACACACCAAAGTGGGGGCAACTGTAGACACCTCACTTTAACCTGTGATGATAGCTAGAGATAAACTCTCAAGCCTAGCATAAAGACATCAAGACAAAGGTTTGCATGGACCTACTAGCCATGTCCGCATGGACTAACTATGGGAACAAGCTAGAGCCCAACCTATGAGGATCAAGAACCATCATGCCAAAGAGCTTAGTTTGCACAAACTAGTACGGATAAGTCTGCACAGACTTACCATTAGAAAAAGCACTCTAGATGAAAATATTGCCTGTTCAATCCAGGAGTCAGAGTCTTTTAAGGATTAGGACTCCCTTCTAGATGAAAAGGGGAAAAAACCTAAAGAGTAAGTATAAATGCTTCTTTACATCAATAGAGAATGAGGGGTTGGGTTTAGTTTAGAAGCTTTAAAGGTTCAAAAAAGAATTAGAATCACACATATTCCAATGGTAGAGAGTGGAGGTTTGACCTAAAAGATTTCAACTACTTTCACTCAAATCCTAAGGCTTTTGTGCTAGTGTTTAAAGAGATCCTTTGCCCAGGTAATATCTGAGGTCCATTAAGGAATTCTATGATGTTTTTGTTGTGCCAATTATCTCTAAAATTAATTATGAGTGAGATGATACTTTGTTATCCCCACTCCTATTTATGACGAGTAGGCCATTTGTATTTGATATATAGAAAGTAAGATTAATGCCTATAGTTAATATTTAACATGTTATATAATGTTAATTTTGTTGTATAAAATTGATCACATACATGTTTAAGTCCGCACAAACTTAGTGCCTTTAGATGTAAGCATATAGGTTAGTCTGCATGGCCTTATTTCATTTATGTCAATTTAGTAACCCGGTCTGCATGGACCTATACTCAGTAAGCATGATTACCTGTCCTAACAATACCATGATTAATGTTAGTTGATTAGTGTGGATTAATATATCTATGTGTTAATATTGAAAAATATGTGATTGTGTGTCTAAAGTGGGAGAATAGTTCGCACGGACTCTCTGTCCTAAGGGCTATATGTCTACACGGACCTATGTGTAGTAAGTTGTATGATGACTCCTCAGCATATGTCTTACTTGTATGATCATTGGCCTTTGATTCATTCATCTCATGTATATTCATATTCTATTTATCACGTGTCAATAAATCATGATCTAATCTCTTTGGCTTTGGTGTTTCTTGAGTTGTCAACTGGACCCTTCGGCTAGAGTGAAAGATGGAACGGACCCAATCCTTCCCTGACAATGGTCTGCACGGACTAATGACCAACCTCTTTGATGTTTGCATGGGCTTAGTGATGTTGAAGTGAGACTATTTTAGGACTATAGTTTATCTCTTTAGTTTTATACTATAAACGCTCTATATTTCATTTTTGGGGTTGTAATAGTTAGTAAATAACTTATTTTACACGCTAAAGCCTAACTTTCACATCAAACTATTTTCTATGTAATTAACTGGTGTTTTCTAATAAAAATGGATTTGTATTTCCTTAATCAAAAGTTACATGAAAAATATATTTTAATAAAGGCCAATCTCCTAAAAATGGGAGTTGGGCAATTACTACCAATTCCTATGGAATTAAGGGTAACTGTCAGGTCAATAGGCAATAAATGAATGACTTACTTTCTGGATGTATAATATACTTTAGTGTATTCTTTAAATATCATAATTTACTTCTATACATGCAAAGGTGATGCAATTTAGCTTGAATGATAAAGGATTAATAAACATTACAATATACATGGATAACATATTATTAGGGCATAAATAAGATCTAAAATTTTGAACCTTTCTGGTATAGAAGATCAGAGGTCCTAGTGTAGAGGCCAAGTGGCGACTCCACTAACCACTCTGATCCCTAGTAAAAATACATAATCTCTACAACATGCCAGTATCTGAACTTCACAGCTTATTATCTCCTTGGCCATTAACTGCATGGAGGATTGACATAATAGGAGAGATATAGCTGACGACTTCAAACGAACACTGGTTCACTGTAGTGGCGATCAATTACTTCTCAAAATGGGTTGAAGTAGAGTATTTCAAGAAGTTAGGGGCAAGAGAAATGGCAAGATTCTTGGAAAAGAGTTTGATCTACAGATATAGGGTGCCGCACCATATAGTTTTAGATAACAGTGTCTAATTTCAAGTAGAAACAAAGGCTTTCTTACAGAGGTACAAGATCCAGCATCATAAGTCTTCTCCCTATAGACCACAAGCCAATGGAGCAATCTCAAAAAGATTTGGGCCAAAAGAGTTGTAACTTATAAAGACTGGGTGGACAAGCTTCCTTTTGCTCTGTGGGGGTATAGAACTACAATTTGAACTTCAACAGGTGCTACTCCATTTTCTTTGGTGTATGGGACAAATATGGTGCTTCCAATAGAGGTTGAGCTACAGTCATTAAAAGTGGTAATAGAGTCAGAGATTCCTAAGACCGCTTGGGTAGAACAAAGGTTCCAACAGTTGAATTTGTTAGATGAAAAGCGGTTAAGAGCTAATTATCATAATCAAGTTTACTAGAAAAGGATGGCACGTGCCTTCGATAAAAGGGTGAAGGATCGTAAATTGAAAAAAGGAGAGCTAGCCCTTGAGCAGATGAGACCAGGACTACCCGACCTAAGAGGTAAGTTTAAGCCAAATTGGGAAGGACCGTTCATCCTAAAGCAACTGTTACCAAAGGCCGCTGCCATT
>CANXYI010409898.1:0-11898 GCA_948208565.1 Hura crepitans | reverse complement strand
TATAAAAGCTACGGACGCAGAGGATGTAAGGGTAGCTATCTAAGTTTCTGCAGTGCAGCAATATTTTTTATTGAGAGAAAAGCAAAGTTTGAAGTTTCATTTAATTTATTGATATACTAAATCAATTTTATCCTTAGAATATCTCACAACAACATAACCATTTGGTGGGCCTCTATATAAATGATAGTCAAAAGTTAATTTCTTTATCTTTTTCAATTTTTTATTTTTTTTACTTTATAATTAAAATCTATTATAAATTGGAGAGTGATTAATAAATACGATTGATATACTACTATATCATAATTAGATTTACATTCTTTCAAATTAGATTAATACAAATTTAACGATAAATATTACAATACAGTAAATATATTAATGTACTAAATCAATACTCTTACCTTACAAAAAAAATATAGATGTTCTTAATATATATATAGAGAAAGATTCTTGAAATCTTTGAATATATAAAAATTAATTATAGTTAATTAGATTATATTATTATTTAAAAAAAAATAGTGACTGTTTTATGTTGAAGGAATGTAAAATAGTATATTTGCAATATTTTAAAGCCGTTGTAATAAGTTTTATATTATATTAAAATGCTCAAATTATTACAAAAAAAGTAATATTTAATATAATAAGGACGAATATAATTATTTTAAAATTATTACTATAAATATATATTGTAACAATTTTAATTAATATTGTACTATTGTTGTATATCACATTTTTTATAATGTAATAATTATTTAGATTTGACTAATGATTCAAATAAAAATAATAAATATAAAGATTTAGTTTTGATAGAGTAGAAAAAATATAATCTCAGTTATTATTTCTGACGGGCAATTATGAAGTTTTCTTAGTCAGATCTATGATATAGATGAGAAAATAATAATTTAATATTTCGCACAATATTTAGGAATTATTTCATTTAAATTTATAATTAAATTAATATTTAATTCTAATGATAAAAAAACGTGTAAAACAAAGTAAATATAATAAAGAATATGTATTTACATAAAAATAATTATAGTTTTATAATATAATTAATTAAAGAAATAAATCTTGAACATATTATCTTAAAAAATTAATTAAACATAAGCATAAAATACTTCATATTACGGCAAATTTTTACCAAATATTTCAAAATTTTCTTACTATCAATTAAAGAATTGTTTAAATATAATTTACTAATATTATCAGCTGCGAGTTAACATGAACCATTTGTCAAGAGAGAAAAAAAAAACTTCATATATTGAAAAGAAAAATTCCTGAAAATAGGACAAAGCTTTGGTTCCTTAATTTTCTATACAAGTACCAAAACATCTTTTTTTATAATGTTCTTAAGCTTAAAACTTATTAAAAAAAACATTTTTTAAAATTTTAAATGAATTTTGAATAGTAATTTTTTTATAATTAAATTATTGAGAGCAGTTAGGAATCATTAATTAAAAAAATAGCGAAACTTTTAATAGTTTGAATCCCTTTTGATTTCACTTTATTTAAATAGTAATTATTAATTGTTTTGGTAAAATAAAAAAAAAAAGAAGGAAGGCCTCAACTGTTGGACCACTCGCATAGGCAAGGAAACACCCGCAATATCTTCTTCAACTAGTTTACGGGCTGAGCTCGGAGGAGAAGAATGAATATGAAGACCAGAAGGAAGGTCCTTAGCCAACCTTGCAAAATCATCTGCAACCCTATTTCCGTCCCTGTAGGTATGGACGATCTTCACTTCCCACTGGTTTTTCAATATCCGTCGGATAGCTCGTAGAATTGTGTTATTTAGATTGTCGTCATCCTGGTTTCGTATAGTATGAACAACAGCCAGGCTGTCAATCTCAATGACAATTTTCTTGAGCCCCATATGCCAAGCTTGCTGGAGACCATCAAGAATGTCCCACATCTCAGCATCAGCAACAGAACAGTTCTCAACACTTCTAGAATAACCTGCTAGCCAAATTAAGACCCTGATGATCACGGATAACTCCAGCCGAGTAGGCCACACTCGAAGCCTTATTGATTTTGACCCAACCAAGAGGAGGGGCGTGCCACCCAATAAGCTTCCATTTTCTGTCCTTGGATTCAGTATCATTCTCCAACTCCATTTTACAAGCTATTTTTACTTCCTCAAGGAAAGCTTTACTACGCCTAATGATACCCAAATAATCCACATAATTTTCGTAAAAGATTCTTCTATCCTCTCAAGCCACGAGTTCCAGCAGACAATTGAAAAAAGCAAAGGCCAATCCTCATTCTCATTTAAGAAATCATGATGCTCAAAAAGGTTCCAATGGCATTGAGAAGAAATCTTCCGCATATCTAGCATCAATCAAACCACACCAAATCGTAGACGCTTTATAGCAAGATCTCAACAAATGCTTAATATCTTCGACTTGATGACCACAGAATTGGCAAGTATCTTCCCACGTTAAGTGTCTTACAAACCTCTCCTTGTTTGTGAGAAGTTTATGATGTAATACAAGCCATAAGAAAAATTTATTTCTTTGGGGAGCTCCAAACCTCTAGAGCCATCTCTATTTCTGGTCCTGTATCTTAAGTTTATCATAATTAAGCATGACATACGCTGTTTTCACCCTAGAGACACCATCTCTTGACCAACTCCAGATTCCAAAATCATCCACCTCATTCTCCTGTGGAGGGCGAATGGGGGCAACACGAAGAAGCGTTGTATTAGGTAACAAGTGGTAAAACACATCCTAATTCCGCTGGCCTTGATCGTTGACCGTGTCTTTAACATAAATAATATAGGAAGGAACCACCTGATTTGCTTCCCCTATGTTCGCAAGAGGACTAATACCATTCACTCAATTATCACGCCAGAAATCCACTCTGTTTCCGCGGCCAATGCTCCATGTTATACTTTCTCAACATCATCCCAAACATGGCTCCATAAATGAGAACCATTCTTTGCTTTTAAGAAATTTGGCACACAACCCTCCCATATGTACTTGCTCTTCGTAATTTTGACCCATAAACTATTCCCATTGATAAGTTGGAAACCAAGTTTCATGAGAAGCGAATTATTTTGCATCCCAATTCTCTTAGTGCCCAAACCTCCTGATTCTACAGGTTGGCAATATTCTCCCACCTGAGAAGACATTTTCCTGTACTTCCCCAAATGAAATTCCTCATGGTTTTATCTATTTCAAGACAAATATCTTTAGGAAGTTTTGTTGATTGCATAGTATGAGATGGAATGGTAGATAATACTGCTTTAGCTGAAGTTATCCTTCCAACTAGTGATAGAGTTTTAGCCTTCCAACCCGACAACTTGGTTTGCGTCCTTTCAACAACAAGGCTATAGGTGGCATTAATGACTCTTTTATGTAATAACGGGACACCCAAATATCTTCCCAAATCATCGACTCTTTCAAAATCCAGCCCCTACCTATACTTTTAGCAATATTATCATGAACATTGTTAGAGAAATAACTTTGAGTCTTTTGAATAGTAATCTTATGCCTAGGATACTTGCAAAAGAAATCCATGGTTTTCTTGACCACCTCCATTTGGTCAATCGATGCTTCTGTGAAAAGGAGTAAATCATGAGCCAAAAAATAAGAGAGAAATCGATCCATGGTTTTTTCACCGCACCCTCCTAGTCGTTGTTCCTAAGGTGACCCAACTAGAATTCTTGAATTAACCTTTGTTATGTGATTTATAAAATTGTCACTAAGGTAATTGTGAACAGACTCAAGAAATTCCTTCCTCGTTGGGTGCACCCTAATCAAGCTAGCATGTACCAGGAAGGAATATTCGTGACAGTATTATCATCGCCCAAGAAATTATTCATCCTATGCAAGAAAAAAGAGCGAAAGAGGATGGATGGCTATTAAAAGCGGACTTGGAAAAGGCGTATGACCAGCTGGATTGGAGATTTGTCAATGATACTTTAATGGACCTGGGCATTCCTACTAGGCTTCGCCCTTACTATCATCAACTGTATTTCCTCGTCTTTCATGCAAGTTCTATTCGATGGAGGTGTGACGGATTCCTTTACTCTGTCAAGGGGCATCCAACAAGGAGATCCTTTTATCTCTCTATATTTTTGTTTTGTGCCTGGAAACACCGGCACATGCTATTCAAGTGGTGGTTGAAGAGGGAAGATGAAAATCAATCTAAAAATAGTAATTACTAATTAATCATATTTTTATCCCTAATTAAATAAACTATTTAATCAATAATAATCAATATTTATAAGTGTTTTTTTATATATAATTTATATCCAATATCTACCTACTTAATTAATCTGAAAAAAAATATTGTTTGCTTAAAATTTCTAATTTGAAAAGAAGAAAAAAAGACCTCTTATCATTTTATTTTTTGTTCATTAGAATAATAATCAATATTTTTAAGTTTAGCACCAAGACCAAGTTAATTAAGTAATTAATTAAATAGTATCTCTCTCTCTATATGCATATAGTTTAAAAAAAACAAATTAAATTAATACAAAATATGCAATTTTGGATCTAAAGAGTAATAATAAGACGAACTGAAATAGCCAAAAAAAAAAAAATTAAAAGCGTTGGCCAGTATGACTGGGCGAGGAACCCAATAAAGCTGATAATGAACCAGAATAATTCATGGGTCCACCTCCTGATGCCTTCTCTTTCAAAATCACCACCACCACGCGATCACCGATCACCGGCACCGGCACCTAATTTTAAAGGCAAAATAACCTAAACATCGGCGGCTATAATAAATATCGCGTTAACCAGCTGGTTCTTGGGTTTGTTTTCAAGATTCTGCAGAATTTACCTTATGTTATATCAAATTCACTAACTTTAAGAGATTAATCTATCAAATTGAATTCACATTAGAAAAAAAAAAAAGAACCTTTTGACCAAAAACCTTTTCTGGGTTAATAATCAACAGTTTTGGACAGACATAATTATAGAATAATACAATTTTTTAATATTTATTTATTTATTCCTCTGTTTATTTGGAGTGTACGTAGGTCAATGCTTTTGGTTGGTGGAGTGGAGGAGGCTAAAAGAGCACTATTTTGAGGAAATTAAGGAGAAGAAAAGTATGTGATTAGGTTTGTGGAAGCATATTTTTAATTTGCTATCCCTTTTTGTTTAAAAAAATTACGAAAGTTTATTTGATGTAGGGTCCTGTGATGTGAAAAAAGACGACCTGCCACTGGCTTCTTGTTTCTTGCTATTTCTGTATGGATCTTAATGTTTTTGCCTTTAAAATCATAGATCTACCTGTTTATTTCTCTTTCAGAATCCTCTGAGAGAGATTTTTCGAAATTATGAAGTTTCTTTTCTTCGTCCCTTTGAGTTTATGTCGAGAGATGAGATCTGCAACTAGTTATGGACCATGAAGTGGTTTCCTACCGGCATGAATAGGGGAGGTGACACCGGAAGATTCTTGTGACTGTGTGCTTTAAGATATATATACAGGATATGGATTAATTGTTTTATAATATTGTAATTAAAGAGTTATTGTGGCATTATATTTTCCGAGCCATGAGCTACAGAATTTGTAATCTTCAATCTTCTGGAAAATTGGAAATGGAAAAAGGGGTGATGTGAAGACGACCCTTTTCAAAAAAATTTAATATATGATGAAGGGTGAGGGATCCTTTTCAGGTTTCAATTCAACCAGAAATACCATTTATGATAATAGAACCACTATATCCTCATTTTTTGTACTCTACCCATACAAAAAGTATAATTAATATGTTTAAAAATAATAATAAGAAAGTATTTAACATTTTTTATACACTCTTTTTATCCACAAATATTAACTTTTTTAAAAAAAAATATTAATTGATTTAGTTTGAAGATAAAACTTTGTCCCTATTCCTTTATATATATATATACCTCCAATTAATAAGAGGCTGTTCAATAGTGTACAGTATAAGAATAAAAATAATTAATTACGTAGTATCAATTAAATTTGAAAAAGGGAATATATTAAATGTGAGAATTAAGAAATGTCGGAGTTTAAAAACCTTTGTAATAAAAAAAATATAGTTAATTAAAAGGTAAGTGGATAAAAGTGAATTAGAGAATTTATATGTCAAATTAAAATTTATAAAAGAAAAAAAAATTATATTATCGAATAAATAAGTGAGATGAAAAGAGAAATTCATGTGTCTGAGGTAGTAATGTTTTTCCTATTTTCCCAAACATTTGTGTCTAAATTCAACACGGATTTCAATGGATTCACTGACTATAATACAAAGCTTTCAGAACTACTTTTACAACCAACACCATACCCAATTTGCTTAATTACCCATTTACTTGATGATATGATTGAGGGCAATAAATTCATGATTTACTTGGTTTTAGAGTTTTTTTTTCCCAGAAATCACATGTAATTAAAAAAAATAATTTAGATTATTAAATAATTTTTTTCAAAAAAAAAAGGTGTATTGTACTATACCCCTTATTATTATTATTATTATTATTATTATTATCATCTCTCTCTCACCACCCAATTAAAACATTTAGGTGTCATCATGCAACTCACCAAACTGAAATCACTAACGTACTCTTCTGACCTGAAGGTGCCATTTCTGATTATTTCATATATTAACGTGGGGGGAAAATGATAATAAATATTTTTTCTATCTTGCATCCTAGGCTTCATTCAAAAACCCATTAATTGAATTTTGGGTTATTAATATCGAAACAGCAAAATATAAATATTCTATTTTATATTAAGATGGAATTCTTTTTCTCATCAATGTATCTACGTGTAGAAAATTTAGAATATATTTTCTTTTTTGGTTGAATATAAATTTAACTGCATGCAAAACGTCCAAACACATTCAATTAATGTAAAAATGTTAGTCCATTTATCATTTTTTATTAATTTAGTAAATTTTTTGTGAGACCGACACAATTCATTGAAAAATCAATGCCATTGTCATATGGCTGCCACTTTCGTGAGTTTTTATAAAAATTAATTAATGTTAAACTTCAAAAAGAAGAATTAAAGTAAAAGCATTCAATTTTTAAGATTTTTTTTTCTAAAAAATTACAAAGGAGCACTTAGAAATCATTTCAATTTAAGTTCTAATAGTGTGTTATTTAATTATATGTAAATCTAATTTGCATAATATTTTGTTTCGTGGTGTGAGCTAATAGGTGACACCCATATTACATAATAATAAAAAAAAATATCATGATTGAAGAAGTTCAACTCTATATCCTCATCAGCATAATAAACTTTAGTTCTTAATCAACATATATTATACTATATTTTCGTATTCGATTTTTTCCCCTTACACAATACACATAAACACATTGTGTAAATCAATTTCGGAAAGTGTTCAAATTTAAAATTTTATATATACGAGATAAAATAATTATTAATTTAAAATTATAATATAAACACAGATATTAACATATTACAAATTCAAATAATTCAAGCTGAATTGAAAGGATTAATTATTGAAGAATAAAATTTTCTGATTATTGATTTTCTTAATTACTATATTTTCTAATAGATTACAAGAATTGATTGCGGTTGTACAATTGGTTGAATTGAAATGATGAGGATGATGAAGGTTTGTTTTCCTTCTTTTTTTTTTTTTTTAATAAATTTGCTTCCATTTTCAATTGTAGATATTTTAATTTAAACTCTCTCTATATATATATTTAGCCACTATGTGACTTCTCCATTTAATTTAATTTAAGTGCTAGGCCAAATTTAGGGTTAGATAATTATTTATGCCACTTTGGCCTTAGGGTTACATCTGCCAAAATAAAATTAAATACTTAGGGTTTCCCTAACTTATATTGACCCCACTCTCCGTCAGGACAAGTGTATTACACCCACCAATCAACGTCTATCTATGTGGAAAGAGCATCTTTGGACCCAAATGGACAAGACATGTACACGGTTCAAGTCACCCTCATAACCAGAGAGCGTCCTCGCACGCGCTGGGTAGCAGTGACTTTCACTATTTGCATCTAGGGTTTTGCCTTTTCTAGGCCTCAAAACATAAAGGTTATGGGATTGTGATAAGAACCGCACCTTCTGTACACGTGGAGTTTCTTTATTGGCTGTAAATTTCTCCCTCCACCTTTTTCCCATTCTCTCTCTAATGCCACGTGGAAATTCGGTGTATTATTTTTTAAAACATGGAAATTAAAATGGACATGGCGTAGGCATGGGCATGTGTAATGGATGATTTTGCTTCCTATGGGCACAAGATAAAAAAAAAATACTCTTTCTCTCTCTCTTCTTTCCCTTAAGAATCGAAAACCTCACACCTTTGCAAAAAGCTAGGGTTTTTCGAACATCGCACTCCAAATCTACTCGACTACCTTCGAATCTTTGATTATTTCTTGTGTCTTCTTCTTTGTCGCCAAATGCTCTTTCTTTTGGTACCATTTGTTTGGCTAGCCGTGAAGGATCGAATCCAACTACCCAAGTCTGCTTAAGATCGGGATTTTTGGATTGTGAGTTTTAATAAGGTGTGTATTTTGATTTAATTACTGTTATTTTGTTATTGTTTTTGCATTTTGGGTTGGTTTTTTTTTCCTGATTTTGTGTTGGTTTTGGTTGAGCTCAAGCTTTATTTATTCATTTATTTTGTTTTTTTTTTTGTGGTATTTGGGTCATTTCACTCTGGTTAGTACGTCAAGTTTGGTTATTACTGTGTATTTATCATCTGGGCTTCGTTGGTGCGAAGAATCTTCTGATTTTCTATTATATTTTATGTGGTATTTAGGAGGTCATTTTCTGGTGGAAGCTATATTGAGTGTTCACTGGTCATTAATGTGAATATGCAGGAACCCTAATATTTCGTTTTGTATTTGTGGATGTTACGATTTTGATATGAAAGTTTGAGCTTTTATGTACAATTTAAAGCATGTTTGTGTTACTGAGGCTTCCAGCTGTTCTCTTATTTTGCTTGCAAAACTAATTATTTACGTAACCCTAGTCTAATGTTTTATCTTAGTGGCGTTAGTTTCGGAATTAATCTGTGATTTGAAATGAATGGGTTCAATTACATGCTTGAATTTGTTCTTTTTAGAAGCATCAATAAGATAAGCGCATACGTTGATGTGTCATTATGTGGACCTAGGGTTTTCAATTAAGTTTTTCCTTTTATACATTAGGCCCTTTTATTGTGTAAGAAGTTGTGATTTTATGTGCTACGTCACTCAAGATAATGAACTTCTAGTTTCTTACTTGTTTAGAATGATATTCACATGGATTCTTTTGTTTCCATTATGATCTCTTAGCAATAAAGACAAACCCTAACATGCTTGTTTGGGATATTTACTTAAGATTATGACATTTTCCATAAAAAGCTTGAATTGTTTGCCTTTCATCTATATTGCTTTAAACTCGACTATCTCTTAGTCTAGTTGCATATGATTACAGTTCCCTTAAGATTTTGGTTTTGTACATAGGAAATTCATTAACTGAACATTGGGCATTGCTTGTAACATGGAGAAGCATATTGTGTTGGAGAAGAATCATCAATGTACCAGTTCTAATATCGTCTCGAAGTCTATGGAATCATCCATTAAGATTGACTCAATATCCATAGACCTCATCAACGCCAATGAAAAGAATGATGTGGAAAACTGTGAACATTTTTCCATTCGGTAAGCTTTTATCCTAATTGATTGGTGACTTCATGGACCTTATATAGTAATGTGATTCCAATTGGTTCAGTTTTATATATATATATATATATATATATATATATATACACACGCGCGCACACACCCACAAAAGCACATAATGTATGTGTACTTTTAACATGTGTGTGTGTATGTGAGAGAGAGAGAGAGGGAGAGGGAGAGAATCTTTCTTTTCAGAATCTGATGATCATTGGAGTTTATACACTGACTAAGTTCATATAAGCTAATTTTTTGAAGAATTTTTCTCACTTAAAAATTACTACTAGTACATCTTTTATGTTTCATATATACAATCCTCGGTCCACTATGTGGACTTTTTTCTTTGAAATATTGTCAATGAGATCCGAATGGGAGGTTTTATTGTTGAAGTCTTCTAATGGCCCATAAAGTTTTGCCCAGTAGCTGCTGTTGGATTGACTGAATTAATTATAACGGTTTGTTGGACAATATAGAGTAGATTTGGACATTCATAATTTCTTCCTCTTCTTTTGGTGCTGAATTATCTCATCAAGAACTATCTTCTTGCTGCTGTAAAATATTTGGTCTGCATTTTCTTCAAAACTGTTTAGAAATTGCCTTCTTCAAATGCAGTGGATTTGTTTCTGAAATTCGCAAAAAAGACTGGAAGATTTGTTGGCCATTTGCTTCAGATGTTGACAGTAATAAATGTGATGTATATGAGTGCGGACTGCCTCCTATACATGTTCCAAAGTTCAGATATTGGCGTTGCCAGAACTGCATGTGGGAGATTCGTGCCGGAGGTGTTGAAAATGATTATGGACCCCTTCTGAAATCTTGTAGCGGTGGATTCAAATCTAATATCAGTTGTTCCCATGAATCAGTCCTCGGAGATGTTCCAGTGCTTTTATCTGATCTTCATCATCTTCCAAAGAAAGACGTTCCTGAGGGGAAAAAGATTGATGCTAATGGTTTTGCAGATACTGCCGAATGTCATCCTCCATCATGCATCAACGTAAAAGAAAAGAACACTAAAACAAATGGCCTCACCGTAGGTATACACACTGACTTAAAGATTAGATGGACCGACACAATATTATTTTATTTGATTCATTTTTTTCCTTGTCTCCAGCACATGGTATGGATTTGGATGATAATCCACGGAAGGAAATTCAATTCACTTCAGGAAATTCAAGCGTGATGCAGAAAACATATCATTCAGATGACATAGGTAAATTTGCTAGCTGTCATGTAAACTTTCATGCCCAGAATCTGGAGCAAATTAAAATCAATATTAGTTCTAGTTGTAGTTCTGCACTTGTATTAATGATAGTATGGTATCTGCCACAGGGAATCTCAAATCAAAATGTAATTTTTCAGTAGACATATGCCAGCCAGGCTTTGGACAAAATGAAGTTGCCGATACTGAATTGGCAGAAAGTTGTAAAGTTAAAAATGCTACTGCAATTAGTGAAAAAAGGAAAATGACTTTTGTGGCTGAAGAGCGAAAAGAGTTAGCAGCTTGTGATATCCCAGGAGAAGATTGCAACAATAAGGAGGCATGCTATGCTAGCAAGGGTAGTGAACTTTGTTCCCCAGAATTGAATGAGTTTGATTATGCTTCGTCTGACAGTGCTGAGATCATAGCTGGAAATAATCTTCATCGTGGTGATTCAAGTGGGTTGCATAGGCGGAAAACACGAAAAGTACGCCTGCTAACTGAGTTATTGAATGATATTGGCAATGGGGACACTAATAACCTCAAGGCCAACGATGCACTATTGAATGCCATTACAGATGCATCTACAAATGGCAATAAGCATTTAGTATTGCAAGGTCGGGTGGCAATACAAGGAAAAGCTAGAAGGTGTTTGGGTCAACATAGGAAAAGAAAGTTGGATCAGGATGAAGATTGGAGACCTCTAGGAACAGGCTCTCCCAAGAAAGCATGTAAAGCAACTAAAATATTAAAAAGGGATGTTGAATTCACTGATGCAATTGCAAAAGCATTTGCTAGAATGCAATTGCAAACTAGTATGAAGAACCACTATACCAAA
This sequence comes from Hura crepitans, assembly GCA_948208565.1. Classification (NCBI taxonomy): domain Eukaryota; kingdom Viridiplantae; phylum Streptophyta; class Magnoliopsida; order Malpighiales; family Euphorbiaceae; genus Hura; species Hura crepitans. The sequence goes on along the minus strand of CANXYI010409898.1, from coordinate 233 downwards.
CGACGAGATGACGGAAGTTTCATTATTGGTAAAAAAAAGAACAAAAAAGCTCTGAATTTTGAAGAAGGGTCATCCATAGTGCCTGTAAATGATGTTTTAATTGAAGCTGGAGAAAATACTGATGTTGCTTCTAAAGACTATGCTGTTGATGCAGTTTTGCCTAATCCCATTCCTAAAGCAGTTACGGGAAGAGAGATAAATTTTTTTCCTTTGTCTTCTCAAAGAATGGACAG
>CANXYI010409879.1:0-14427 GCA_948208565.1 Hura crepitans | reverse complement strand
AATCACTTTTTATCAATAAGAGGGGGATTGATACAACAAATCCCAAATTGAAGTCTATATAGGGGTTTTCTTTAGCTATTTTTTCACTATATCTTCTTAATTTTTTGTAACTGGGGGAACTGGCTCTTTTTCTATTTCTGGCATTATTCATTGACTTTGAGTTACTGCATTGGTTTTTCTCTCTGTACCTAGTTTTTGCTCTGCATCTGAATAAACTAATAAGTCTTATACTTTATGCTCTAAATCTAAATCAACCCATAAATCTTGTACTTGTTCTTCTAGCTCACTCTCATTGTTCGTAGCCTATATATTTATAGAAAAAACTTAACCCTGACTTGATTATGTCCTTCTCTCTATTGCTAGGTAGTCATTTTGTACAAATCCCACAGAACATACCATTCCAATAATCTCGAATTGAACATGTTGATAGGTAGAGGAATGCTAAAGCAAGCACCCTAACCCTTTTGTCTTTTCTCTAGATTAAGTATCTATCTTGAATCAATCAAATCCTGGATTTTGTCCTTTAAAGTGTGACAGTTATCTGTATCATGGCCTGTATGTGGATAATACTAATAATACAAGTCTGATCTGTGATATGATTACCCTTCATATCTGAGAGGTTTGTAAGGTAGAGGCTAAATTTTCCCTTTTTTCTGGAATCATTTGAAGCTCTAAGATAGTGGTTTGCCCAAATTAAAGTAATGCCTAGTCACAGCAAATACTTTAATAGTCTTACCAGTTCTACTAAAACCCATTCTAGTTGTCCCTCTACTACTCAAGTTCCTTCTATTATTGAATCCTCTTGCGTTCCTTTTCTACTCAACATGCTCTTCTTCCAAATCTATTGCTATATCCTTAAATCTTTTTTCCCATTCTTAGAACTCTAAACCTCTATATTGTCAAGTACTCTATAAAGGTCTCATTGGGCTTTTGTTTAAGTAGCTCAAGGTCCTTTATTGTAACCTTTATATAAGTGTTGTAGTCATACTGATTGATGAAAGCTTTAGTGATCTTACCCTAGTCTTCTTTTACTTTCTTTTCTAGTCCATGGTAACAGCCAATTGCTCTACCCTACAATGTCAGGCTAAAATAAGCCATCTTCTACTTTGTGCTAAGTTCTGTGCCTCTCATGACTATAGTGTACTACTTAGCATGGGCTCTTAGATCAGTTGTCCCATCAAACTTAGACAACTCAGGCATCTTAAACATTGCAAGTAATACTTCATCAGATTCTAGAGTAAGCTTATTAGGATCTATCCCTTTACCTATGGTAATAAGTCCAGCTATTACCTCTATCTTCTTTTCTAACTTCTCCATAATAGCATCCTTAATCCTTCAAGGTGCAATTCTCTTCCTAAATTCATCCCCATAATCCTCAAGGAAATCAAACTCTAGATTGAAGTATTTAGCTTTCTTGTTATTCTCACCTAAACACATTGCCTCTTTCTTGTTGCCAATTCCCCTAGAAAAAATAGCTACCTTTTGAATAGGTGTGGCTATAATCGCTTCGATAGGTGGTAATGTACTAAAAGTAGGAGCAACCCCAAAATTGCCTTTAAGATTAGAGACTTCATTTTTCTTTCAAACTTTTCAAATTTCTGGTCTGTCCTAGCTTTGAAGTCTAAAGTTGAGGAATTGCCTTCTCCTACCATGTCTATTTGGTTATGAGCAGTATGGATGACTTCCTATCAAGTTATTCTTTCGTCTAACCCATATACCTCAATGGCTTAAGGTTCTATGATAGCTATAAGACAAGGGGTTAGAAATGATGAATGAGATGCATGTGAAAGCATGAAATGCAGGTGCATGTTAATGCGTATAACAACAAACACAAGTAAAAACCTTCCAACCTTATCATTTCCCACACGTGAGGTTAATGTGCTCTTTCCTATGAGGGCTTACCTATTGGACATCTGGAGCCCCAACAGGTTTGAATAATGAACAACAAATTGGTGAACATTATTTCTCTTATATTTAAAAGACAACATGCAAGATATTTGGCCCATATATGTTGGACATGTTTAATCAAGCCAAAATGTGGGGTCTAGCCCATTCCAATTAAAAAAGGCTCAATGGTTTCAATAGTATTTTGAGATGATTAAGTTATATTTCACATATATTTGCCCATATAGCACACAATGCATCATTAATTAGGGTATCTAAGGGAAGTTGCTATTAGTCATTACATGGGCTTATGGTTAGGTCGCGCAAGTTATGGTCATCTAAGCATGGTCCCACTACAATGGGTCTATCTCATCATGAGCATATAACTAATTGGTTTACCATTTCACACACCTTATAAGCACAAGGCTTGGACTTGATGTCATTCCTAACAATCTTCTAAATTTAGTGAAAATGGGTTCATGCTTCAAAATGACATCAGGGTGAGAAAGGGACGCCTAACTTATTCTAAGGCTCTAGCATGTGAAGCAGTTTCAAAAAAAATAATATTATAAACTCAAAACATGAAGTTTTATATTAATTTGAGGTACTTTTAGAGCATGGTCTCATAGTGTCCCCAGTGGAGTTGCCACTGTTCATGCAAAGGAAGGGGGTACCTTCCCTTTTTACTCTCAAAGGCTGGTCAAATCAAAACAACCAAGGACTTAACTTAGACCTCACTCTTCAAGTCTCAAAAGATGAGAACTAGATTCAAGGAATCTTAAATCATTCCTACTTGATTAGCCTAGGAAGAGCGAGTTGGGCACCACAAGGTAGGAGTCACCACCTAACCGAAGTTAGGAAATACCTTGTAGGGCTAAAACCAGAGTGGTTTGGAACTTTACACTTATTTATACCTCAAGTTAATAAGGAATTTTGATTTGAATTTATAATATTATACATTTTCTTCAAGTGCATTTTAGGTGTTAAAATAAATCACATATTCATATAATGGAATAACATAACATATTTATAAAAAAATAGATAAAATGCTTTAAATTAAATTATTCCATACATAAAATCAGGCAATTGATTATTTTCAGAACTTTGGTTCTCAAAATCTTATTTTTTGAAAATAGATTTTATCATTTGTGACTTTTTTTAAGGAAAAATCTAAATCCATTTTGATTTAGAAAGTACTGATTTAATTGAATATAAAATGGTTTGGTGACTAAATTAATTATTTTGAGAACTTTGGTTCTCACACACTTATTTTTAGAAAATGAATCTTCATCATACATAAAACTAAGTGGTTGATTATTTTGAGAACTTTGGTTCTCACATGCTTATTTTTAGAAAATAATTTTTTATTATTTGTGACTTTTATTAAGAAAAAATAAAAACCCATTTTATTAGTAAAACACCAATTAATTAGATATAAAATAGCTTTATTACTTTTTATGGCATGCAAAAATCATTTTCCTATGTATTACAACATACATGGAAATAATTAGACTAAAAAATAAATTACATGGCAATCACCTAAAATACATTCTAACCTAAAAAATATAATAAAATAAATTACATGAAAATCACCTAAAATACAATCTAATGATATTTGATAAAGAGAACAAGTAAGAAGATTAAATCAATCACAACACGTCAAATAACTTGCATCACAACAAGATTAAAACATTAGAATTAGAAATAAATGGCCGGACAAAAAAATGAAATATAAAAAAAATGATCATTGTGAAAATATCATAATAACAACAATAATAATACACTGATCTATAGCTTTGATAAGTTATCACTCCTAACTGGTTAGTGGATAAATTAAAAACTAAAAAAGAAGGAAAAAGAAAAGGAAAAGAAAGACTGAATGGCTCATCGTGTATAATTGCCTTTAGAAAAAAAAAGATCTCAAAAAGACAAAACCCACGGATTAAAAATATTTCAAAATATTAAAAATGGTGTTTAGAGAATAATTTTTTTTCTTTTTTTAGAGCTTTTCCTGAGACCCAAAAAAGCTAAGAGAGAAAAGAGAGAGAAAATTCATACAGATTTTATCATTTTTTACACAAATCTTGAGGCATATAAAATAGCCATTTTAGATCAAAATGGTCATTTTGCCCATGAGTGGCATGTATAGATTATGCCTTCTCTTGGTGAAATGATGCCATTTTGTTAAGGAAAAATGGTTATTTTAGAAAAGTATGAAATGACCATTTTGAAGTTGAAACGACTGTTTCAACATAACTTGAAATAGCCGTTTCAGAGTAAAATGGCGCCATTTTGCTTAAAGGCCAACAATGTGTAAAAATGCAATTTTCTCAACAATAAAGCTTTATCTTCTTTTTTAAACACTCTGTACCATGAGGGGCTTTGGCTATTTTAAGCACACGCCTATTTTTCTCACAATTCATGTCACATAATGAGATTTTTTAGGCCAAGCAAAAACCTTTTTATTTTTAATTTTTAATAGAAAACTTTCAGATCTTTGGACTAAATGTTAACATCCTAATTCCTTAAAAACTTAGTCCTTTTCTTCATTATTAGGCAATTTGAACATGGGTGCCCTAGAAACCTAGTGTCTATAGATATTTAAGTTAAGGACATAGTGTGATTATGAATAAAATATATAGGCACTGTCTATTGATGATTCATGACTAATTATTTTATATTGATTTGATTGAACTACCATTTCATGAATTTGATGTTATTTTTGGAATGGACTACTTGTTTGAACACCGAGCTATAGTTGAATGTAAAAATAAGAACCTAAACTTCTAGACTACAAAGGGGTATAAAGTAATAGTTGCTTTTGAATAATCTCATTTTGGCTATGACAACAAGAAAACTCATCCATAAAGGTAGTGAGGCATACTTAGCCCATACCATTGATACTAATACTTTCACACTTAGCCTCACATAGATTCTGATAGTTTTTGAATTCCTTGATGTATTTCCTAATGAGTTACTAGGATTACCTCCATACAATGAACTTGATTTTGAAATTGAAGTGTATCCTGGTACTGCTAATATATCCTTTACTCCCTATAGAATGGCACCCACTGAGTTGAAAGAATTGAAGGTGAAGTTGTGAGATATGTTATATTTCTCCCTGAGGAGTATCTGTGTTGTTTGTAAAGAAGAAAGACAAGTCGCTCTAGCTATGCATTGATTAAAGGTAGTTGAATAAAGTAATAGTGAAGAATAAATACCCTTTGCCTAGAATAGATGATCTTTTTTATCAACTTCATGTTGTCAGTATCTTTTCTAAGATTGATTTGAGATTAATGTACTATCAGCTAAGAATTACGGAGGCTAATATTCCAAAAACTACTTTGAAAACTAGATATGGGCATTATGAGTTCTTAGTGATGCCATTTGGACTCATTAATGCTCTAGTAGCTTTTATAGACCTAATGAACATGGTATCTAAACCATACCTAGACTAATTTGTGGTAGCATTCATTAATGATATTTTGGTCTACTCTAGAACTAGGGAAGAACATGAATAGCTTCTCAGGGTTGTGTTACAGACTTTAAGAGAGAAATAGTTGTATGCTAAGTTGCATACATGTGAGTTCTAGCTAACTAAACTGGCTTTCCTACGACACATAGTATCAACAGAAGGTATCCGAGTTGACCCTAGTAAGGTTAAAGTAGTGTTAGAATGGGAACCTCCGTGGAATGTGACTAAAATATGAAGCTTCTTAGGACTAGCTAGGTACTATAGAAGATTTGTGAAAGAGTTTTAAATGATTGCAGTACCTATGACCTGGTTGATTAGAAAAAACGTAAAATTTGAATTGGTTGCCAAATGTCAAGAGAGTTTCGATAAGCTGAAGAAGATGTTGACTAAAGCTTTAGTTCTAATTCAACCTGAATAGGGGAAGGATTTTGTTGTGTATAGTGATGCTTCACTTAATGGATTGGGTTATGTGTTGATGCAAGAAGGAAATGTGGTAGCTTATGCTTTGAGACAATTGAAACCACATAAAAGGAACTATCCTACTCATGATCTGGAGTTAGCTACAATTGTATTTGCTTTGTAAATATGAAGGCATTATCTTATAGTGAAAAATGTTATATCTATATAGACTGCAAGAATTTGAAATACATCCTTACCTATAAGGAGTTAAACTTGAGATAGAGAAGGTGATTAGAATTGATAAAAGACTATGATTGTTTGATAGATTATGACCCAAGGAAGGCAAATGTTGTTGCAAATGCTTTAAGTAGGAAACTTATGGTGACACAAAAAGCCATGAATGCCAGGCTAAGATATATAAAGTGAAATGCTATTTTGGTAGAGTTAAGGTTAAACCTAACTTCTGGTAGTAGGTAAAAGAAGCACAAGCTAAGGATGAATAGTTGACACAGATTGTGGGTAAAGTCAAAGATGGGAAGACAATAGAATTTGAACTGAGTGAAGAGGGAAATATATATTACCATGGCAGGTTATGTGTACCTAGTACAAATAACCTGAGGTTATAAATAATTAAGGAGGCATATAAAGCTCCTTATGCTATGCACCCAGGTAGTACAAAGATGTATATGGACTTGAAACCACGTTACTGGTGGTCAGGTATAAAGAGAGATGTAGGAGAGTATATGGCTAAATGTTTGACTTGTCAGCACATAAAAGCTAAACATCAAGTTCCTTCTAGATTGCTGCATCCTATAGCAATACTAGAATGGAATTAAGAAATATCACAATGGATTTTGTGATGAGACTACCTATAACAAGAAATAAATGTGATGCTATGTGGGTAATTATAGATAGATTAACCAAGACATCACACTTCATTCCTATTAGGATGGATTATTCTTTGGAGAAACTGGTAAAACTGTACGTAAATGAGATCGTAAGACTCAATGGTGTGCCAATAGCTATTATTTTTGATAGAGACCCTAGGTTTACTTTGAGGTTTTGGAAGAAGTTACATTAATCTTTAAGCACCAAATTGACTTATAGTATAACTTTTCATCCTTAGACTGGCAGACAATCAGAAAGGATGATACAAGTGTTAGAAGATTTGCTACATAGCTGTGCTATTGAGTTTAAAGGCAGTTAGGATCAATACTTGTCTTTAGTAGAGTTTACATATAACAATAGTTATCAAGCAAGTTTGGGCAAAGCAACTTATGAGGCACTATATGGCAAAAGGTGTAAGGCTCCTCTATGTTAGAGTGAAGTTAGGGAAAGCCAGATTTTACGAATTGTTTTGATAAGAGATGCATAGAATAAGGTCATGCTTTTTAGGGAGAGACTATAAGCTACCACTGATAGGTAGAAGTCTTATGCTAATTTAAGAAGAAGGGATATTGAGTATAAAGTGGGTAAGAAAGTGTTTTTAAAAGTGTCATCATGAAAAAAAGTACTCAAGTTTGGTAAAAAGGGGAAATTAAGCCGCAGATTTATTAGGCCTTATGAGATCATAAAAAGAGTGGGCCCATTAGCATAGAGGCTACCTTTACCGCCTGAGTTACAATAGATCCATGATGTGTTCCATGTTTCAATGCTCAAAAGGTACAAATCATATCTTTCTCATGTAGTTCCAATGACAAACATTGAGGTACATCCAGATATGAGCTAAGAAGAAGCACCAGTACAGATTTTGGCTAAAGAAGTCAAGCAATTGAGAAATAAATCCATAAAACTAGTCAAAGTACTATGGAAACACCATAACACTAAAGAGGCCACATGGGAACCCAAAGAGTAAATGAAAGCTCAATATCCACATCTATTTACACTATGTAATTTCAAGGATAAAATTTCTAAAAAAGGGAAAAATTGTAATAAATGTAAGTCAAGGCTCAGTGAATAGCACCACCAAGGCTCGAAAAGTGTGCCAAAATGTTGGGTCACCTTCATGAGGCCCGAGGTGAGGTGTACTAGTCATGAAACTTGGACTAGCCATAAAATGTTTAAAATGACTTAATTTAAAGATTTAGAAGAACCAATAAATTATTTTAGGCCAACATCTAGTAGGTCATAGCTTAGATGGACTTAGTCTAGGTATGACCTAGGATGTGCCCGGACGGACCTAAAAATACCATATCCTAAAGGTCAAAAGTTCTCTTGAGACCATTGGTGAAGGAATTTTTAAATTCTGAGGTCGTTTACTAATTTTCTTAAATTTTAAGGTTTGTATGTAAATCAAGGAAGTTAGTTAACTATCCTGCTAATTGAATTTGGGCCTAAATAGGATTAATTGAGGATTTTTAAAATAAACTTAATGATTTTTAGAGGACTAAGTGAATTTTAAAATTATACCAAAGTTTCAGTCAAAATCGAGTATTTTCGGGAAGCTCGAGTGACACGTGTCACCACCCGAGCTATTGGGTGACATGTGCCACCACCTGAGCTATCCAAAGCCATTATAAATACCCCTTTATGCCACCTAGAATTCCACTTGGCAAAGTCCACTCAGCCCTCTACCATTTTCTCCTCTCTTTCTTCTTTCTCACCTAACGCCACTCCTTCTTTCTTTCCTCTATTTCCATGGCTTTTAAGCTTAATTCCACACTAAATTGTCACTAAAAATTCCATTGATGAGTTAGGAATTAGTCTTTAAAGGTTTAGGAGCCCATAACTAAGCCTAGAATTTAAGAAAATTCAGGGTATTCTAAGTGTATATCAAAGGGAGCTTAAAAAACCAACTTTATGTGTAAGTGTTCTTTTTTCCCTTTTATTTGATTTCTTAGGTGATCTCATCATCCTAAAACCCTTTGTAGACACCTCACTCTTATGCTATGATGATAGCCAAAGATAGACTATCAAGCATGGCATATACCTTCAGAAGATAGGTCCGCACTGGCCTATTAGACAAGGTTTGTATGAACTAATAACAACAATAGGCCAAAACTCATCCCACAAAGCTCACAGACTAGTATGTTAAAGCTTAGTCCATGCAGACTAGTATGAACAAGTCTACATGGACTTACTGATGGAAAAACCTTTTTTAGAGGTAGAATTCCTCCTATTCAGTCTAGGAGCCAAAATCCTTTTAGGATTAGGACTCCTTTCTGGACGAAGAAAAAACCTAAAAACCTAAATATAAATACTTCTCTTTAACTAAAGAGATGAAGAAGGCTAAAAAATATCTTTCTAATCACACGTACAAAAATTAGAGTAACCAAAAAATAGTGAGACATTCATTCATCAAACAATCCGAATTAGCCTCTTAAAACCTTAACACCTTCTTGCTATTGCTTGAAGAGGACAATTATTCAGGTAATGTCTGAGGTCTATTATTTGCTTGGTATAGTTTTTATAGGCCTATGATCTCTAAAAATTGATTTGTAAGTGAGGTGATACTTTGTTATTCCCACTTTATATCATGAAGAGTAGGCTATTATGATGAAAGGTGTAATGAAGAATCAATCCTCACAATCACATTAAGTACATTCTGTTGTGTTAGTTAGCATTAAACAAGTTCTATTATAAGCATGATAAGGTTCACACAGACCTAGTTTCCTTGATTATGGGCATGATAAAGTTCATACGGACCTATTTTTCTTATGTGAAAAAAATGAGTTAGTTCACATGGACTCACATCCTATAAGCATGATTCTATATTTTGAGCATCTTATTATATGCTAATTGATGTAGTATGTCATTCTGCTTATGTAATAATATCATGTATGAAAGTATGTTTTGACATGTAAGGAATTATTAAGTAGTTTGTGTGGACTCCCTATCACAAGGGTCATAGTCCGCATGGACCTAGAGATGATAGATTGTATTATAGTCAATTAAGCATTGCCTTATTTATATAATTAAGTGTTCTTGATTTATGCACTTTAAATATGTTAATATTTTATCAATTGTGTTAATATTCATATGACCTTGATTTTACGTCATTTGAATTTGTTGCCTTTTGAGTTATTGACTAGATTTGCTTGTTAGACTGAGAGTTAGGATGGACATGACCTCTCCTTAGAGGTAGTCCATGTGGACTAAGACTAGACCTTCACAAGGTCTGTATGGACCAAGCAACATAGAAGTTGGACCATTTTTAGTGCTTTATTCTATTTCTTTTTGTTATATACCTATTATGTATTTCCGCTTGTTTTCAGGTTTGTAATAGATAGTTAATAACTTATTTTACATGTTGAACCTTAACATCACATTAAAATAGTTTTTAAACCTTAACATCACATTAAAATAGCTTTCTACATAATTAATTGGTGTTTTCTAATAAAAAGGGATTTAAGTTTTCCTTAATCAAAAGTCACATGAAAAATGTACTTCAATAAAGACCAATCTCCTTAAGATGGAAGTTGGGCAATTACCACCAATTCCCATGGAATTATGGGTAATTGTTAGGCCACATTGCAACCAATGAATAGGCCGATTTATTGATATGTAATTTACATAGTTCATGTTATTTTATCTTTTAAATTTTGTTAACTTACTTCCTTACATACAAATGTGATATAGATGTTTTAATAATGGTCACAAGTTTGATTCATAAGGGATTGATAAATATTACAATATATATACACAACATATTATAAAAGCATAAATAAGATCTAAAATTACGAACCTTTCTAGTACAGAAGATCAGAGGTCTTGGTGTAGAGGCTAGGTGGCGACTCTACTAACTACTCTCATCCTTAGTAAAAACATCATAATCTCTACAATAGCGACTCCACTAGGGACTGAGAAATTTTAATCTAAAAGTTCCTAAATAATATGTCATCCAAATATTCTAATCTTTATTGGTCTCATGCATTACACATCTTTTAAACTGTGTCCCTATTACCATAGATGGTATTATAAATCATGACCCCTTTTTTCATCCAAGAATAGGGAAGTGCTAACATATCCGTCACTGACAAGCCTCATACCTTTGGGTATATGAAAAGGTGCACTAATCAATCACTATTATCCTTGAATGGAAAGACCCATAAAGAGGGACCTCCACTTGTGGGAGCTATATGACCTTTTAACCAAACCATGAGCCCATATTAGGTTGTATGACCATAAGTGATTATGATTGCATTTTGATTACTATATGGGCCTATTACATTTAACCTTATTTTAAGTAGGGGCAAGCCCATTATGCCTTTTTATCTAGGATGGGCCCAACCTAATTTCACATCAAATAAGACATAAATGTCTTAAAGCCACCATATTTGCTTGTGATTTAAATACAAGAGGTTATTGGGCTTAACTAAGCCTATGTTCAAACCTAAGCATTCCCTAATGATGCTTAGGTAAGCCCACCTAAGAAGAATGACTAAGACAATGCATATAAGTTAAATAAGGATTATTGCATGTGTTTGTCTTTTACTGTATCACGAACATGCATTACATAGATGCATCGTTTGCATTTCACATTATTTATACTATACATGCATCATATCTAACCTTCTATTTTGATAGCCACCATTGATCCTTCACTTGCCTCAATTGAGTTAGCACTGAAGTACCCATTCAACCTAAGTAAGGAACCATGTTTACTGATGAATACATGAACAAGGCTATGTTTATAGATGCAATGGCTGAGATAAACAAGAAAAATGATGGTGGTGGTTACCAATGCTTTGTCTAATATGCAGAATTCACAAGAGGTAGGATAGACCTTGGGGTAAGGAGATAGCCGGAGAGCCTAAAGATGACTAATGTTCAGATGATGAAGTACCATAGGTGGTTAAGACCTACAACAAGGTACCCCCTCTTAAGGCAACAAAGAATGACCAACTGAAGAAGTTAAATGAGAAGATAGAGGTTATGTCCCGATTAGTGACTAGGGGCAAAGATATTGACTTGAATGACATCAGTCTAAGGTTCGATCACTCTATGCCTTATAAGTTAAAGATGCTTGACCTTAGCAAGTTTGATGGAACTTTTGATCTTTGCACTCATTTGAAATAGTATGCAATAGCCATGAGAGCCACCCATTTGATGGAAGAGCAAATCGTGAGCCTGTTCAACATGTCTTTTATAGGCCAAGCTCTTGATTGGTATCATTATCAAGAGAGAAGGGTTAAGAAAGATTGGAATGAGTTGGCAAGGGTATTCAATAAGCAATACACCAATAATGCTAGTGTTGAGATGACTTTAAAGGATCTAGAGTTGATAAAACATAAGCCTAATAAAAGTTTTTCTAACTATCTATAGAGGTGGAGAGAGAAGATCCTGAAGATGAGGAATAAGCTAGAGGACATTAACCAGATTAAGATGTTCATCAGAAATGGCAATAGCTATATGAACAATAGGCTAACTGCTAAAGGCATTACTACCTGGGAACAACTCAAAGACATTATTGTTAAACTTGAAGTGGGTTATCAAAACAGAGAGTACAAGAGAGCATGCAAATCTCACTTTTGCAAGTGGTAATACTAAAACCTCTACCAAGATAGTTGAGTTGCATGTAGTTCAAGGCCATAGGTATTTTAACTTAGGTAAGTCCTTGCCATGGTGTTTGAAGAATCTCACTAAAGAGGGGAACCTACAACTATGGACCATTAGCACCTAATCATAGGCTTGATTAATATTGTGCTTATCATCAATGAACTGAGCACCTCACTAATAACTACAAACACCACAAAAGAGCTATTTAGGATCTCATTGATTTAAAGTAGATCCCTGACCCTAAAACATCATCAAACTCATTTCCAAAGCACCACACCTCATGCCTCCTCAAATTCAAATTACCTAAAGAGTATGTACTTAGGGAAATCTATGGGTCTAACCTAGTTATAGAAATAAGAGTTAGGGTGAGTGAATCTATCCTTATGACTAGTTTATGGGATAGTGAGAGCAATCATGAGGCTAGGGAGAGCAAGAACATCTAGGATGAATCCTCTAATAAGGATTTTAAAGAGGGTAAGAGAGAGCCAACTCGGGTTGAGGGAGAAATGGTGCAGAGAATGGAAAAGAATGGTCGAATCCTACCTGAGAAAGAGCCTGAGCCTAAAAGAGACAAGCACAAGAAGGTGTTACAGCAACTAAAGAAAACCCAAGCCAACATCAGCATATGAGACCTGTTGATGTAATCTAAAGACCATAAGTAGAAAGTGGTTGAAGATCTAGGTCAAGTTGATATTTCCACGACAACTACCCCAGATGAACTTGTACAAGTAATGAAAATAGGCAACATGGGCCTCATTACATTCTTAGACACTAACTTGCCTTTAGATGGAAGGGAGCTCAATAAACCCCTCTGTATCAAAGTTGAAGTAAATGGAAAAAAGATGGGATGTGTAATGGTGGATGATGGCTCTTCTCTTTGTGTCTATCATGCCAAGGTCTTAGCTAGTTTAGGGATTAAGAATGAGGATTTATCACCTTCATGTATCACTATAAAGGCTTATGATGAGACTACGAGGCAAGCTAAAGGGTCTTTTATAGTCAAGGTATAGGTGGGACTAGTTATTGAGGAAGTTGAATTCACTATTATAGACATCCTTGCCACCTTTTATGTCCTATTAGGAAGGCCCTGGTTTCACAAGCTTAGAGGAGTCCCTTTAACTTTCCACCAAATGATCAAATTCCTATACAAGGGCAACATCGTCACCATAAAGGCTGAAGTCGATCATGCTATTTCTATATTAGCCATTGCTAACTAGCGCTTCACTAGATTTCATGTTGCAAGAATTTATAAAGATTACGTAGACCCATCTATATCTAAGATAATGAAGAGCATAGACTTTTTTCTCAAGAGTTGGTTTAGGGAAGAACTTACAAGGCATCACTGAACCTCTGTAAATGCACACTCAAAAGGATATGAAGGGGTTAGGCTATGATCCGAGTAAAGGAGGCAACCTAAGAAAATACAGCTCTTTAGGAGATTATTTTGTCAAATAGAATGACATCAAGTACGATAGGACCTTATAACCTACCATAATAAAGGGATGCTACAAACTGGGATTTGAGATCTTCACTGATGTCATTGATTGGGAGTTAGGGCTTCTCACTCAAGTTCAGTGGACTAAAGAAGTGTTCCTGAATCCACCAGCCATTAAAGAAATCTATCCTAGCCTCCTAGAGGATATACCTAATTTAAAAGAAGATTTGATTTATTTATAGATGAATATATCTTTGTGACCTCTTTAAGGCAAACAATTTACTTTCTAATAAAATGAAAAATGAATTTGCTTATTTGTGTGATCTTTCTTCTAATGGTAGTGTGTATACAAGCAATCATTACATGAGCATTTTTAATATTAACTGCATTAAAACTAATCCATTTAGTCTTAGCACCAATGAACAACCTAGAAATGTATTAATTGCCTATGATACTACTATCAAGGAAAGGGAAAATTTTGAGAGATTATTAAAGAAATATGAAAGAATTTTCACTTGGAATTATGATGACATACCAGGGATTGATCGAGAAATTGCAAAGCACGCTATCCCAACACATGATCATGCCATCCTAGTTTGACAAAAGCTCAAAAGATTGAGGTCTGAATAGGCAAAAAAGGTAAAAGAGGAGGTAGAAATTGTCTTCCCCACTTGGCTCACTAATGTAATCCTAATACCTAAGAAAGATAGAAGGGTCAGGATGTGTGTAAACTACT
>CANXYI010409849.1:0-16385 GCA_948208565.1 Hura crepitans | reverse complement strand
CCAGGTCACCCATCCTGACTTCTCCTATAGTCATTCATTTAACTTTTACTTATACTATACTAATCCATTCTATCAAGCCCTATCTATTCCTATAAACCATTTAAGTCCATGATATCATGTTTATATGATTACAGAAGGTTTTCAACACATATAGGTATTTTTTTTAAATCTGATAACATAACGACTGTCCGAGTCACTATCCCAAAATTTTCTCAACCAGTAAAAACTTCTATAACATTTATAACATCTCCTGAACCCTTCTGGTCCCCCAGATATCAACCTATCATTATCCAACACATAGCAAACACAAGCCTTAGGCCACAATCAATAATTCACATAGAGCCTCTAGCTTACAGATCACATAGAATACACATAAGGATTAACAACAGATTATTATAACAAAGTCTATCTATACATATACATAATTACAATCTTATTCACTTTATATACATCATGTCCACTTTTCCCCACCTAAATACATAGAGTGCAAAAACTATACAATGTGTACATTAGCAACCTTCTCAAAATTGACCTCTAAAATCTCTACATGTTTTACGAGGCGACATCCTTATTCTTGGTTCCTACGCATCGAAATAGGTATGCTGAGCATAAAATACTCAGTCATGAATTCAAACATTAAAAATATGTCTAGCAATTATTTCCATGCATCATATTCCGATTTTCTTCTAGTTCCGTTATCCAGTTTCAACTTAAAGTACTAACATGAAAAATTACCATTTTACCCCTAGGATATTTTCGTCTGTAAAGTTATTCAATTAATCATTACTACTCATATAATTTATGTTTTGGATCATCATTAACCATTTTATGCATAAACTATACCATTTTAAGCCTTTACACATTATCAGTGGAAAAAAATGACTAAAATGCCCATGTGTCATATTTCATAGTCATATGTAAATTTATTAATCGTATTTAATTATTTTAGTTGTCCCATCTCAAGAGACAACCATGATAGACACTGGATCTAGAGGGAAATAAACTAGTGTAGTGGTCCTCAAGGACCTATGCCACTATACCGACATCATGTAAATGATTAGTGATAATATGGTTGTGTCTGCCAAGCAGACTGGTCTGTCCAATAGACTAGTGTAATGTCCCTTAGGGACCTACACCGTTGCACTAGCAATATCAAATCTAGCATCACATGGCAAAGATAGGGAGTTATCTATCCAATAAACTAGTACACTGGCCCCAATGGGGACCTACACTACTGTACCGGCCTTATCTGAAAGGGAGACAGTTTAGCAGCTGCTAAAGATCCCTTAGTTAACCGATCAACCCATCCAGTGGCTGCCTATCTAGTGGGCCATTTAACCTCAATCTATGTCCATTTCTTTACTGACTAACATTTTATAATATTTTAAACTCAAAAATAGATAGTTATAATTTTTACTACAAAGTTAGAATTTAGCCCGGTCTAGTATGGCCACAAACAGGCTATACTGTGTGAATTATCATAAAATATATATAAGGGTTCAAGTACCAATAATTATGATATATTATGATAAATTTAATTCCATAAGTATTTCACAAATCTAGGCCATTTACTATCCAAGAGATTTATTAGTTTAGGTAATGGTTATTTAGGACAGTTATAGGTCATAGCGGCCAAGTTTTATTAAGCTTTACAAGTCCATTTTACCTTACTTTTTACTGCAGTTTTCACTAGCTATGTCATTTATTTATAGGCCTAAAGCCAATCAAAACTTAAGCCATAAATAAGGCTAAAATATAGTTCAAAAAGCCATTTCAAAATATCATCCCATACAAGCCATTTTAGGCACATAAATTGAGTACATTATGCACTCACTAATCATAACCTTTAAAGGCCATACCAAGGCACTTTTTACCTTTAATTTCTAATCAATTCCTAAGGTAATGTCTACACCATTTTCAAGTCTTTTTCTCCCTAGATGTCATGCCTTTTTAAGGTACAAATTAACTAAGTTTATACCAAAGTACCATCATGCCATTTCATGCACTTTAACTTATATCAACCATGCACATTAACTTACCCACATGCCATACTTACCAAGCCACCCCATACCTTATATACCTCTCAGCCACTTCAAAATTCATGGTCAAATCATTCATTTGGACATCACTTATCATACATACATCCTAAGTATTACCATGTCAATATTCACATACATATATATACCATGTATCATGCATATCATGCCAATATACATGCCTTACATGTCTCGGCCATAGTGAAATCACCACACAGTCATGCATATATTCCTCTTCTCACATAACATATCACTAATTCATGCATCAAGCACTACATAGCACCATTAAGACAAACTATACACATGTACAATGTTGACATAACCCTCGGCTATATATACCCTCTATACAAACATGTGTTTTTCCATCAATTTACAAGAAATTCCATTACATACTAACTCCAAACTCATCAATTTATACCTTAAGCACCCTAATCACTCATTAGGCATCATTAACACACCCTAAACACTATGAATACCTCTCAGCCACTACATGGTTAGCATCCATATTGCCTCTTTTCCTCAAGTAACCATACAATTCACATATCAATGAACTAAATACCACCATATCTCAAAACATCTACCTTTTTAAGCTAGTGTACATACTTAACTCATCATTAAACCCAAAGAAAAGGTACTGAAGTTTAAAAGACATAAAGTGAATGATTGAATTCACTTACCTCACACTTCAAAGGAGGAAGAATCCACATTTTAAGTCTCTCAAAACTCACTTTTAGCCTACCATGTGCCCTTCTTCTCCCTTCTTTAAGCTTTTTTTTTATTTCAAAACACCTTAAAAGCCATAAAAATCCATTCCCACAGATTTTAGGCATCTCACACAACCAATTTCAGTAGGAAAAACCCAAGGAAAACTCAAGAAACCACAAACAAATTCACTTTGGCTATTTGTTGGATAGCTTATGTCCAAAAAACTTTGGGGATTTTTAATTCCTTCTTAAAAGCTCCTTTTGTTGTACTTCTTTTTCCTCTAAGTCCCTAACACATCAAATGAATTTTTAGTGAGGTGAAATTCTAGAATTGAGCTAAAAAAAATGATGAAAATGGTGGTGTAAGGTATGGATGGCATTGATTTCTGTTGCAGCCAAGAGGAAAATGTTTTCTCTTCCTTATGAGTGGATTTTTCCACTTGTCCACTAGTCTTGCCACTTGTAAATGGCCCTAGGCTAGCTGGCAAGTGTGGGGGTGGGTCTACAGCCACTAGAGCCATCCTGACACGTCTCAATTTTTTTTGGTAAACTTTAAAAATTCATACGGTCCTCAAAAAATTACATTGTTTATTTTAAAATTCATATTTTAGTCCCTTATACATGCTCATAAAATTTTGAGGCCAAATTCCATCAATAGGGTAGTTTTTAGACTATCTCAATTTGCGTGTTAACCTTAAAAATTATAAGAATTTGCAAATGACCTCAGAATCCAAAAATTCTTTCACCCATGGACTCAGTGAAATTTTTGAGCTTCAGGGTCTGATATTTTTAAGTCATTCCGGGCACATCTCGAGTCATTCTCAGCCCGTAAAATTTTTATTGCACTAATGAGTAACTTATAACCTGAAATGAATTATTAGTTTTGCTAAATTTTTAAATTTTATCTTTTTCATCATATTAAAGCCTCTCGAAGTTTTATGACTAATGTCACTGCCTCAATTTTTGTGCAAGTGACCCGGTACCCCAAACACAGTTTTTGGACCCATTGGCACTATTCACAGAGCCTCAGAACATGGGTGTTACATTTTTTTTCGATTTTCTCACTTCTCGCAAGCTATTAAGGTTGTGGATTCACCCGAAATTTGATTTATCAAGACAAACAAGCTTTAATTTGGTGGTTTGAAGAGAAAATAATAGAGGAGAGAGCATGGTGAAGCTGTCAGCTTTTATAGAGGTGGAGGAGGAGATGGGTTTAACCAAGTTTAATGAAATTTGACTCTATTTATAATTTTCCAAAAATTTTTTTTTACACATTTTTCCTCTCTTTTTTCCCTTTTTTCTCTTCTTTTAAGCTCTATTTATCTTCAATTAACCATTCAAAAATTCACATAATTATGGCCCCATAACCCTCTAAAAATTAGAGCTAAACAAAGTGAATAACCGAATTATTACACTATTTTTATGTTACCTAATTTTTAGATAAAATACTTCTTGAGCCCCAAAATTCTAATTTTAGTGCCAACAGGCTAATTAGAATTTTTAAGTATTAGGTCATATAAGTCCCATAATTTTCTGAGCAACTTTGAAAATATTTTACGGTTTAGCTTTGCTTTTATCACTATTTACATGACACTGTCGTAAAAACTTTCTTAGCATTTTTAACTAATCAAATGACTTTTCATTGATTTCAAACTTTGTCCAAAATTGTTTTTTGATTAATACTTTCATCTAGTAGCTTCAGTGTATCTTGGGTCTCGGGAACACTATTTATCCCAATAAAGTACTATTCATAAAAGTCGAGATTTTTGGGCCATTACATTAAAAGTGTTTCTCCACAAGTCAATTTTTAGTAGGCCTTCAAACAACCGTTATGTTGCTAGAGTTTCAACTTAAGTCGTTAGTTAGTAAAATGGTATCCCTATACTTATATGAGTGGTAACAAGACTTGATTTGTCCCAGCATCGTAGTTAACCAAGTAAACCATAACCTGGCGAGATTTAGGTAAAAAACAAAGTGTAGCCCTCTCACTTAGACAACTAGTTATATTTGAGTGTGGAGTTGTACACCACCACTAACCCAGATTTCACCTACATCTAAACCTATGGATAAATAAAAAGAGATTGCTAAGGTCAATGTTAAAGATGACTATGTTGAGGGCTCAGATGATGATGATGATAATTTGATAGGGAAAATCCCTTCTGTTAAGACTCTAGCTATTAGAGAAAAAGACCCCACTATCCATAAGCTTTAAAATGAATTAAAAGCCATGACAAAGCTAGTCTCTAGTTGAAAAGGAATTGATCTAAATGGCATCTCCCAAAAATCTGATGAAAATTTACCCTACAAGTTTTTCATGATAAACATGAGCAAATTTGATATGACATCAGACCTTAAAGTGCATCTAAAGCATTGGACAACTTTGATAAAAGGGCAAAGGCTAATAGTGAAATTGATTTTAGGTCTTTTTAGCATGTCATTAATTGTTAAGGCCCTCTATTGGTACCTTAATTTAGAGCATATGACAAGGGAAGAGTAGGGTGAGCTAGCTAAAGCCTTTGTTGATCAGTACTACTACAATGTTAGTGTTGGGGTGACTTAATTAAATTTAGAGCTACTTAAACAAAAGGGCAATGAGATCTTCATAGAGTACTTAAGGAGATGGTGGTTAACTATGCTAGAAATTAGAGACAAGTTAAAAGACGTAGATCAAATAAAGACGTTCATTTATAATGTCACCCTATATTTGAAGGATGGATTAAAGGGTAAAGGGATAAAAGACTAGAAATCCATTAAAGACATTGTTGTACACTTGGAAAAAGAAAGTGCTGCCAAAAAGGGAAAGTGAGGATTTGGTTTAAGCTGGAAGGGAAATAATAGAGGCACCCAAGGTAGTAAAATGATTGATGTGTTCGCTATAGTCAAGAGACACTACTCTAACCTAAGACAACCTCTATCATGGTGTCTTAAAAGGCTATAAAAAGAAGGGAAATTATACCCACTACCTGCCAAGCCTACTAAAATACAAGGAATACTGGGACATTGCTTAGACTTATACTATGAGTACCACTAACATATAAGTCACCTCACTGATAACTATAAAATTTTGAGGAATGTTATTTAGGATCTAATTAATGCTAAATAGATTTCTAACACTAAGAAAGAGAGGAAGAAAAGATTAAGGTTCTATCACAAGGTTCCTCCACTAGTTTTCATACTCAAATATAGCTTGCCAAAATGTGTAGTGCTACAACCTATAAGGATGAGGATGGTGAGAGCTTAGGTAATGTGATAGCTAGAGTTTGGTATAGACAAAATCTAAAGAAGAGAGTGAAAAAGAGAAAAATAACATCAAGATTGAGTTCAAAAGAAAAGTCACTATTAAGGAGTGCAGTAGGACCTCTAGCATCTAGGATGATTCCAATTTGAAATCTGAGGGGGTAATGAGGTTATTGGGAATGAGGGAGTTTAGGTTGTGACTTATAGCATTCTCATAATACTAGAAGTACTTTCCAAAGACAAAGTGAAAGCTCTAGAGGTTAAAGAGTCACTTGAAAAAGACATGCTAGTTAAGGAGTTGAAGAAAACCCCAACCTAAGTTTCTATTTGGGATTTACTTATGAGCTCTCCAAAACCCTATTGTAAGATGGCCTAAGCTCTATCTAACACTTAGGTATCTACCTTTGCTATGCCCCAAGAAGTTTTAAAGGTTTCATAAGGAAAGAAGAAATAAGTTATTTCATTTGATGATCATGAGCTGCATATTAAGGGAAGAAGTCATAATCAACCTATGTTCATTAGAGCCAAAGTGAATGGAAAAAGGCATCCTATTGCATGGTGGATTATGGCTTTTCTATTAATGTTTGCCCATTAAAGATATTAGCCACTTTGGAAATAAAAGAAACTTACTTGACTTTATCAAAGTTGGAAATTCATGCTTATGACAATAGCACTAAAAGCCCAAAGGGCATGTTTATAGCTAAAGTCAATGTTCAGCCTATTATGGATAGTGCTATGTTCATAGTATTGGATATACATATGACACCACTCACCCAGTATGATTACTGAACCTAAATGAGAAGTGACACACAATCCATATCCAAATTAACTTTATTAAAAAGCTTATATAGTTTTGGAACTTTTTTTTAAAACATTTAAGCATGTATGAACTTTTAGAACTTAATTCAATAAAAACCTTTTTAAGAGTTAAAAACAATTAGAAAATCATCGTGTAAAAAATTTGGCATCATAACTACTATGTCGGGATATTATCCTAACATAAATAGTAACCTATAATACAAAACACTTCTATATATCTCAATCAAATCTTCTCAACACAACATGATCCTCTAGATCATCCCTAAAAATCTCAACATACAATCTCAATAATCTATACATCTCAAAAGCACAAACATAATAATAAACTTCATAAATAGTTTAGATACATATTAAAAAGTAGGCATGGTTTAACAAAAGTTACAAAACATTTTAAAGATAAGTCTAGGCCTAATTCCCTTTTGTACATCATGAGTGCCTAATATGCTTACATCCCATAACTTATACAAAGGAAATAAAAATACTAAAAAGTTATGTTGTATCTTGATCTACTCTACTGATAAGGCTTTTAGCTTTTATCTATTTCTTTAACCCATAAAAATGATAATGTGCTAAGCATAAAGCTTAGTGGTGTATTTGATAAAGCATATATACTTATAAGCATGCATTCAACTGATTTTATCATGTAAACTCAAATCATATCATGCATAACATGTAGTATCATATGTGTACAAGCATATGATTATCATAACATGCATCGCTCATTCATAAATAATTCACCATGATATGCACACAAAATCTCATTTTGATTTCCATGTTAAATTCTTGTTATATTGTGTGATACTTATTAATTTACCCATATATTTATTAGACGTGCCCAAAATTGGATAACAAGAATCATTTACCATAAAGGTCTAATACATTGACCACGAAGGTCTAACAGTGACCACAAAGGTCTAATACATTGACCCAAAGGTCTAATACATTGACTTAAAGGTCTGATGCATTGACCTAAAGGTCTAAAATCAAATATTGGCCTAAAAGCATATACGGTGGCTCGAAGGCCTAAATATAAAGACTGAAATTCCCTAGTAGCTACTAATCTCTTTAGTTGACTGGTAACCTATCCAAGCTAGGCTGTCTACTTATATAGGCCATCATGATTCTTGATTATTTTTCACCTTTTAAAGTAGCTTTTAAGAATTTTACGTGTCTTTTCACCAATAAATGACCAAAGGAGGGTAACTATAGCTCTTTATTATATTATGCTCATTTACATTACCATTCCATGCATTATAAGTGCTTTGAACAATACATCAAGTATGTTCATCTTTTATACATAATAGGCATCACTATAAGCATTTTACATTCTTTAACACATTAGTCCATTTCTATATTTTCATCAAATAAAAGTTTTATTTACATTACATGAAGCATAATTGCCTCATCAATTAACTTTGTGAAAGCTTAAAGCACTCACTACCTAGTATTAGGCCATTCGGCCATAATGGCTAACATTGCCATCTCACATATTCATAACCATTTTTTTCACCTTATTCATCATAATCATCATATAATTAGACACATCCATATCATCATCAACTTATCATTATAACTTAGCATGAATACAAACACACTTATCCTATACTTCATACATAGTTTTACCATTCTTTTACCACTATCTTGCATATATAACATGCATTGCTCATTTTATGCATATCCCTAACACAATATATTATAATCTTATCATGCAAGCATTTTGAATCCCTCCTTTATGCCATTGAAGTTTTGGCCACCATAACTATCATTAATAAAATTATTTAGTCATGCCTTTAACTTCATAATTCTAATTAATAACATGCACCATTATTCATTACATTAGCATACTCAACAAAATTATGTCATGTATATATAATACCATTAAAGTACCTCTAGGGTACCATTCAGTCATCTCTTTATACATACATAAATCAACCCAATTTTTTATCTTTAACACATGATTGGGCATGTTTTAAACATTACTACACTAATAATTGCCATTATAAAGTAAAGTCACACATATAGCAACTTTTGGCAATAACATATAACCAACCTTATCATCTCATTTTCACCACTTCAGGACATATTTACACATGCATATAACTTCATATTGCACCTAATAGTTATTATAAACCATATATAAGCATTAATTACGCACATATACACATAATATAATTCAAGAATTCAATATATACACTATATACCATATTGAATGCACTTATAATTGAGCTTAGTCACACCACAAAAGCCTCTCTACACCTTTATTTTTATCTTAGCTTTGCTGTGTTCACCTTTCTCTACAAATATACACCAAAAACATACTCAAAAATCCTTATAAAATCAAACGCACATGTAAACTTTAAATTAACCTCAAATAACTCTTCATGGCATCCTAAAGAACCTTAGAAAAATATGAAATCATGTAAAGAACCATTTATATACAAGAGTGGCATTATTCACTCAAGACATCTTCTTTTATTTTCTTCAAATCTAACCTTGATTTCTTGCAGTTGATGGTATATAGAGGTTTGAAAAATGAGGAATGAAGCCTAAATATTGCTTTAAGGGAGGAAATTGAGACAAAATAAAGGACAAAGAAGAGAGGCTTAGAGCTTGAAGTCATTGGCTTCCATGGAAAAAAGAGGAAGATGGAATTATTACAATATTGACAAACTTAAGGAGTTTGACCCCTTT
This sequence comes from Hura crepitans, assembly GCA_948208565.1. Taxonomy (NCBI): domain Eukaryota; kingdom Viridiplantae; phylum Streptophyta; class Magnoliopsida; order Malpighiales; family Euphorbiaceae; genus Hura; species Hura crepitans. Next base: position 6,898 of record CANXYI010409849.1, on the reverse strand, counting down.
ATATAGATATTTTAATCTAATGGCTTATATTCCTGCCCTTTTAATCCAATGGCCTTTATGATAAAATTTTCATCCTTTTCTTTTTTAAATTATTTCCTCTTAATTAAACCCTCAATTAGCATCCCTCATAGTCGTATAAAATCTCTTTAATCAAGACTCAAAAGCCTTAAGAGAAATAGATTAAAAATAATACTTTAAACTTTGCCCAATTTTTGTAAAATGCTTTTTGATATTCAAAAATTTCAATTCCAATGTTAGTAGAGTATTTGAAATAGTTTAGTATCATGTTGTATTAACCTTGAGTCATTTTGAGCAAAAATGAAATATTTTATGGTTTAGCTTAAATTATATCACTATTCATAAAAAATTGTTGTAAAAAATTTGCTGTCATTTTTAACCATTTTAGTGACTTCATTTTCACTTCAAATTTTACACAAAATTATATTATGATTAATACTTCCATCAAGTAATATTAATGTATCCTAGGTCTTGAAAAACATTATTCACATCATAGGAAGTACTATTTATAACCCAAAGATTATCAAGCATTACATTTTTTTTCCTTTTAAAAGAATTTCATCCTCAAAATAACCTAGTTCAAATAGCTATAGATATTGCTTTCTCATCTATGCTTCACTTTCTTAGGTTACTTCTTCGATGTTGTGATATCTTCATAATGCCATTATCAGAGGTACTATTTTATTTCATAACTTTTTTACTTCTTAAGCTAAAATCTTCAACGGTTCCTCTTTATAGGACAAATCTAGTTTTATCTCAACTTTTTTAGCTATAAGTACATGTGAAGGATGTGATCTTTATCTTCTCAACATAGACATATGGAATACATAGTGAATCTATTGTAGCTTTAGAGGTAAAGCTAGTTTATAGGCTACTAATCCCACATGTTTAGTTATTTCATAGGGGCTAATAAACTGTGGACTCAACTTACCTTTTCTAACAAATCTCAAGACCTTCTTCCATGGAGATACTTTGAGGAAAACCTTATCTCCTACTACATACTTTATGTCTTTTCACTTTAGGTCGGAATGTGACTTTTGTCTATCTAATGTAGCTTTTAGCCTGTTTCTAATAATCTTAACTTTCTCTTTTATATCTTTAATCAAATCTGGCCCCGTTAACTTATTCTCACTTAACTCACTTTACCAAAGAGGTATTCTATACTTTCTCATATATAGAGCTTCGTATGGTGCCATACCTAAACTTGCTTGATGGCTATTTTTATACACAAATTGTACTAAAGAGAGATAGTGATCCCAACTCCCCTTAAACTCTATAGCACAACTTGTCAACATGTCCTTGAGCACCTAACAACATATGTTTCTATCACTAACATCATAAACAACTTAATCTTAAAGCCAAATAGGTACATGAATTACTTGAATGATTTTCTCAGATTGGCCATTTGTTTGAGGATGAAATGCCGTACTAAAGCAAAGATGAGTACCTAAGGCATTATATAGCTTTGTCCAAAACATTGATCTAAACCTTGGGTTTTGATTAGATGTGATTGAAGACAAAACTCTATACAATCTCACTATCTTATCAATATATAGTTCTATTAACTTTTCTAAGGAATAATCTATCCTCAATAGTATAAAGTGAGCAAACTTGGTCAATCTATCTATAACTACCCAAACTAAATCACACTTGTTTCGTATCACCAGTAGTGTGACTACGAAATCTATGTTGACTTTATCCTATTTCCATTTTGGTATTGCTATGTAATGAAGCAATCCCTATGGAACGTGATGCTCGGCCTTCACTTGCTAACAAGCAAGGCATCTAGTCACATGTTCTATCATATCTCTCTTCATGCCATACCACTAATATATAGACTTCAAGTCCTAATACATTTTGGTACTACCATGATGCATAACATAACGGGCATTATAAGCTTTCTATAAGATTTACTTCTTCACTTCTTCCATCTGGCACAAATAAATAGCCATGATAATACAAGCATCCATCACTCTTAAGCTCATATTCTATGAATTTGCCCTATTGAGTCAAACTATGACACTCATTAGTTTGCTATCCTCCTTCTATGTATTTTTAACTAGCTATAAAAGACTGAGCTTCACTTGTAACTTAGCCAAAAGAGCTCCATCAACCATAAGTTTCATTTTAACATTCATAGCCCTTATAGCTAACATAAACTTCCTACTCAGAGCATCTACTACTAAAATAGCTTTCCCAGAATAATAATCAATAAGGCAATCATAATCCTTAATTAACTCTATCCATCTTCACTATCTTAGGTTTATTTCTTTTTGAGTTGGAAGATACTTCAAGCTCTTGTGATCAGTATACACATAACACTTCTCTCTATAGATATAGTGTCTCTAAATCTTCTAAGCAAAGACAATAGCTACCAACTTAAGATCATGCAATAGATAATTCTTCTCATGTGGCTTTAATTTCCTAAAAGCGTAAGCAACCAGTTTGTTTTCTTGCATTAGAACACATCTTAGCACATTCAGAGATACATCACTGTAGATGATAAAATCCTTCCCTGACACTAGTTGTGTAAGAATTAGAGCTTCTATCAACATGGTTTTTAGCTTATCAAAACTCTCTTGACACTTATCATCTCAAATGAACTGAACATTTTACATAAAAGGTGTGTTATAAGAGTTGCAATCATAGAAAATCCATTGATAAAGTGTCTGAGTAACCAACCAAACCTAAGAAACTTCTAATCTCAATCACCTTTCTAGGTGGCTTCTATTCTATAACTACTTTTATCTTGCTAGAATTAACTCTAATACCTTCTGCTAATGCTATTTGTCCCAAAAATGACACTTCATCAAGCTAAAACTTGTAATTGATGAGTTTGGCATAAAGCTTATAGTCCCTTAATGTCTACAGAATAATTCCAAAATGCTATTGATGCTTTTCTCTATTCTTAGAATAAACTAGGATATCATCTATAAAAACCACAAAAAACTAATCCAAATACAATTTAAAGATTCTGTTAATTAAAACTATAAAGGCTACTAGATCATTGGTAAGCCCAAATGGCATTACCAAAATTCATAGTGCCTATATCTAGTTATGAAAGTTATCTTAGCAACATCTACTTCCTTAACCCTTAACTAATAATACCCTAATCTTAAGTTAATCTTAAAGAAGACACCTATTTCTCTAAGCTAATCAAACATATCATTAATATGAGGTAAAGGATACTTATTCTTGATTGTCACTTTATTTGGCTATCAGTAATCCACATACAATCTTAAGGATCCCTTATTCTTCTTTACAAACAAAATTAGTGCTCTACATGGTGAAACACTTAGTCTTATGAATGTTTTCTCAAGCAGTTCTTGCAACTGTAACTTCACTTCCTTCAATTCTAGAGGTGTCATTCTGTAAGGAGCTATAGGCACTAGTGCTGTACTAAGTAAAACTTTTATTCCAAACTCTTGCTCTCTTACTAATGGTAAACCTAGCCATTCATCTGGAAACACATTTGGAAACTCTAAAACCATTAGTATCTATCTCATATCTAGTTTTTCCTTCTTAGTATCATAAGCATGTGCCAAGTAGGCCATACAACCTTTCCTCAACATTAATCTAGTTGTCATAAGATAGAAAGTCCATTCTTTCATCCATAACTATGATCTTTATTTTATTTAATGTCTAAAGAGAAATGTTTTTCATTCTACAATCCACCATTGCATGGTGGTTGGATAACTAGTCCACGCCAAAGATTAGGCCAAACACATCGAATGTTAGTTTAATGAGATTAGCAAAAAACATATGTCTCTAAACTATCAAAGGACATTCTTTATATATTTTGTTCACAACTACATGCTAACTTATGGGGTTACTAACTATAATATTTATATCAAGTTATTTTGACTCTAACCTTTTATCTTGTGCTTGTGTAAATGCATATATATGAATATGTTAAACCCGAATCAATTAATATGAAACAAGTAAAGCAAAGAGAAAGAATATACCCATAATTACATTTGGTGCCTTAGCTTTAGCCCTTACCCTAATGGTATACTGACAAGCAAGAGACTTAGGTTTTAATTTCTCCATTACCTCTAATCTAGGTCTCTAGCTATCGCTAACCTAGCTCCTCTGTCTCCCTTGTCCCTTCTCTAGCTTTTAATAGCAACTGGTGAAAAAGCCTAAAACTGTGTAAATGTGATAGGCTTTATAAGATAATCTTCCAGATAGTTATCCTTAAAACCACACCCATAGCATGATCTAGGAATGGTTTTCCAGCAAATGCCCTCGTGCCTCTTGTTGCAATACTTACATTTGGCTGCTGTTATACTCCTAGCCATAAAGGCTAGTGCACTAACTACTATTTATGTTGCTTGTTTGTTGACTGATAACCTTACCCAGATTTATAAGATTGACTATATCTTTACTGCTATGGTTGCTTAAATTGATCACTCTTAAAACTCTTTTTTGAATAAGGAGTTAAACTGGCTTACCCCTGATAGTACGATCTTTTCTTATGTTAAGATCTTTTCTTGTGAAAACTCTATTGTTTTTCTTTCTGTATCTCCTATATATTATGGGAAATAACTACTAGGGTAGAGAAATCTTTAATCTTTGTAGCTACCACGTATAGCTTAATGTCATGGTTTAACCTTTTCTTGAACCTCTTACATTTATCAGCTTCTGTTGCCATTATTTCTTTTGTGTATCCACTTAATCTTGCAAAATCCTTCTCATACTCTAATATAGTTCTATGTTTCTACTTCAAATCAATGAATTCTTGCTTTTCTTATCCTAATAACTCTTAATAGTATACTTTTTACTGAATCATCCATAAAGAAATCCCATGTCAGATCTACCTCTGCATTATGCTATATGATACTCTCCCACCATCTGAAAGCCTCTTCTTAAAGGAGAGAGGTTGCACATATCATGATCTCTTCAGGAATACATCTCAACTATTGTAAGATTCTAATGGTTCTCTCTAACTAGTATTCCAAAATTGCAAAATCATCTCTCTCTATTACCATAAAGTCTGCAACTCCCATCTTTTTAGCTCTCTCTAAATATGTCTTCTGGAGAGCTTGTAGGGTAATTAGTGGTTGCACTGGTAATAGAGGTGGAACAATAACAACTATAGTAGCTTGTCTCAATAATTCTAGCATTTATAATAAAAGAATCAACTGAGCTTATGCACTTAGCCCTACAACACTTCGTGCAAAATGATTAACCTCTTATATTGCAATTAAAACTTCATAGGGACACTACAATACCATAGACAACTGTAATAGCTTGTCTCAACTATTCATAGAGACATTGTAATTAAAACTTCTTTTGCTTAATTAACCTCTTATGTGCCCTCAAATGATTCCCAAATTTCACCACAAGGCATCATTTAATTAATACTTTTTTTTAGTATGATAATCCCAAACTGGCTCGGGGTGTACTATTCATGACCTGATGTCACTGTTCACCAAGATCAAGTTTCGAACCTCATTCTTTTCACACTTTTGTATTTATCCCATGCTATTTTCATATTTCTCTCTACCATACATGTTCCATATTTTAATAAGCCTTAAACCACATTTTCCAACATTGCCCTTAATAATTTAGAAAATGACCATTACATCCTTGGATGGATTTTCACACTATTATTAACACCAACTGACTACTCCATTTGTGAATCCATTTCATTCCCCGTGGTTTCCTCTAATTCCAATTCTATGTTTAGGTAAATTGGATTGAAAGTCAGGGCATGACATTTCTTCCTCCTTTAAAAGAATTTCATCCTCAAAATTCACTTGATTCATTTTAACTCAAATTGTCTCTTTCATTTTAGTTTTTCCATTACCAATCATTATTCTCACTATTCTTCTATCTTTGAGTTATTATAACTAATAAAGTCTAATATAGTCATTCAATAATTGATCTTTATGAGAACTATCTCATAAGATGTTGTAAAGTTCCATATGTATAACATACCTTTAATACAATCTTCTAGTATATATCTAATTGTCTCTATCCATAATGTCTACACACCTTTATTAGTACATTACCAGTAGTAAGACTGAGACACTTATAGTCTGAACTTGCTAAAAGTACACTAAATTATTCTTCTTATTTAGATCTTTGGACCTCAATTCATTTTTTACCATGATTAGATCTACTTTTGTTTTTGTTTATCCTCTGTTCCTATAGTTGAACTTGTTAAACCTCAATCATAAGGTTCTTTTCTTTGATACCTCTCTTTTGACCCTTTGATACCTCTCTATTCAATCTTGGTGTATAGATTATAGCTACTAAAGGAGCAACCTCTCTAATTTGTATTGTTCATAACCACTTGTACCATAATTTTCCATATTAAAGCCCCTTCCAAACCTTTGACCTTTCTCTATATCTGTGAGTACCATCTCCTTTATTTAACAGTTCAACTAAATAATTCTCTCTTATTCAAGCATGAGTCTATACCCCTACTCTAAATCAAGGAAATTTTTACTTCTTGTTTATCAAGGTAGTGATTCATAATGCATCTCTTGTCAAGCTCCTTAAGAAAGTATTCCCAAATCAATTCTTTCTGTACCTTTATTCCACTAATTCCTCCCTTTATAGATATCCTTTTAATTATACTAGAGGAATGATATGAATCATGTTCCTTTCTAAGATGCCATTTTCAATTAATACTCTGTCATAACTGGATCATCATATTCTGTACCCAAGGAATTCTCAGTTCCCCTTTATGTTACTCTTCTTACATATGCCTCTTAAAAGCATATGTTAGTGATAGTTATACCAGTTATAGAGATAAAATAATAGAATCTATGACTCATCTTTAATCTATAAACACTTATTAGCCTTAAGCAATGTAGACCCATATAACATACCACTTACATCCTATGGCACTCATGTATAACCTTTTATT
>CANXYI010409802.1:0-10973 GCA_948208565.1 Hura crepitans | reverse complement strand
CCCTAAACCTCTTAAAACCTCAAGCATAAATTTCGATAGTAACCTAAAAAATTAATATATATTCTATCCTAAAAATTTGGTAAAAATAGTTCTCGAACTCAAAACATTTCGATTCCAAAGCCATTGGACTATTCAGAATATTTGAGTATCAAGTTGTAATATTTTTAGATTATTTTGAGCAACTTTTAATTTATTTTACAGTTCAACTTTGCTTGCAACACTATTCACAGGACATTGCCGTAAAATCTTATTTAGCATTTTTAACCATCCGAATGACTTCAAATTGGCTTTAAACTTCATCCAAAATTCTCTTATAGTTAATACTTCCTCTTGGTATGCTTAGTGTGACTCGGGTCTCGAGAAGCACTATTCATCCTGAAAAAGTACTATTCACGAGAGTCGAATTTTTAGGCCGTTACACCTTACATATATGCATTATCTAACATAAAGAAATTTCCGTGCACATTGGGTACTTCAATGTATAAGACACTACATGACATTTGTATATGCTGTTTATGTCATAAATACTACCAATAATACATATTCAATATCATTTATCATTCACATATCATAAACTGTGTAGTATGTGCAAAAGACTATTTAAGCTCTTTTTATATTCATAAGATTTTCTTTATAATGCCTATATTAATAAGAACACAAATCCTATAGATAATGGGATCATCATATGTAGTGGCCCATATTTTGGTCCTAAATGGCTGATGCATTAGGGTAAATGTATAGTGATCCTATTAGACCTAAATGGTGACTACACTCACATAGAAATGTGCAGTCGCCCTGTGGGACCTATATAGCAACTGCACCCATATGGGATCCGAAGATCATAAAAATATAGGTTTTTGGGTTAAACTAAAAGTGGACCTGTAAATCGACATCAAGCATTAAAGTGCCCTAGTAGTTGCTATCTATCCGTAGTTGATCGATCAACCTATCCATCTTTAGCTTGTTACTCATATGGGCCATTCTCATGTGTTATTAATTTCACCATCATATTAAAGTTTTAAGATACATCATTTTGACTTTGGCATCATCACAATTTGATTAAATTGAGAATATTATGTTATTTCCTATATTTCAGTGATGTGCATTAATCACTCACTTATGTCATACATCCTCATTGTATGCTTACATACTCATTTCTAGCATCAAATAATCCATGTCTAGCTTATGATCACATATGATCAATTTCAGGTTCACTTTATAGCCTATTCATGCATTAAAAGCCAATAAGCAATTTGACCACTTCACATACACCTATACTCACACATTTGTGCTATGATTTCATGCCATGCCATATGCATTTTTATCTAGCAACATTCATGCTCACAATTACTCATTCCATTTGGCCAAAGCACACATCAATGTATGCTTTTATCTCATACCATACTAAACCTTACTTATATGTCATCTCATTATGCCATTAAAGCACAAGTTTGACATACAACTAGCATAAAGCATACTTACATACATACTTGCATATATGATATGTTCATAACTCTATTCTTACATACATGTATATATCATGCCTCATGTTCCATCTTATGCTTTACATGTATAAAAACACTTATAAGCCATTAATTATGCTCGTTCTCACACATTACTTGCCATATACCATAGTCATGCTCCAATTACCATTCAACCATTAGTCCATACTCACACATTACATTTTGTAATTCCTTTCTTATTTATCATACCACATGATTAAGAATCACAAAATATCATCCCATATCAATACATGCTCATTTACATGCATATTATAACATAACACTCACACACATACCTCATGGCCATTTGGCTATTATGCTCAAACACACATTTTCACATTTTCTTCTATTATTTTATGTACATACTTATTGCATCCTACCACAAAGTCATAATGTGCATGCCAATTTATCATATACATGTGCATTTCCTCAATTACCTACACTTATATGCATATATACATTATGTATAAGTTAGAGATGTATTAATTGCACTAATTAAATTAGTTACACATACCTAACGTGTCCAAAATACACCATGAAGCTCATCTAGGCCTTCACCTTCCCCTTATCTTGAGCTCGTTCTATTTTAATAACTACCCATTATAGATTCAATTTATAAAAATTTGTATAAATTCATACGGGCATAAAAATTATAAATGACCACATTAAACAACTCTTGGGCACCCCTAGATCATGGAAAAAATATTGGCTTTTCAAAAATTCTTACCTAAACAAAAAAGTGTAATATAGGGTTTTGAAAATTCTTACTTGAACAAAAAGTGTCACTATTCATCCAAGTCGAATTCATGAAAATTCATTTGATTTTCTCCGAGTACTCCATTTGATTTTGCATCTAGAGGCATGAAGACTCTAAATTTTTCTTTAGATGAGAGAAATAGGGGATTAATGGAGGAGTGCCCAACAATAGAGGTTTCACCTCCTTGTGTCAATGGGTTTTAAAGAGAAAGGGAGAGGGAGAGGGAGTGCTGTTTAGTTTGACCAAAAAATAGAAAAAGTTAACTATTTATAGTTTTTTGAAAAATTCATTTTAAATTTAATTCTCCCAATTTTCTCCCCTCTTTCTAACTCCTATTAATCTCATTTAATCATGAAAAATTAATTAATTAAGGCCCTATGACACTCTAAAAATCAAAGCTTGAAAAATGAAAGAAACTGAATTAAAATGCCATTTTTAATTTTCTCAATATTTAAATAAAATATTTTCCAACCTCTAAAAATTCCAATTCTAGCGCTAATAGGCTCGTTAGAATTTTTGAATATCAAGTTGTATTAATCCCATAATTTTTTGACTAACTTTTAAAATATTTTATGATTTAGTTTTGCCTTGGTCACTATTCATAAGACACTATCGTAAAAACTTTGTTAGCATTTTTAACCAATCAAATGACTTTCAATTGGTTTTAAACTTCACCTAAAATTATTTTATGATTAATACTTTCATCCAGTAGTTTTAATGTATCCCTGGTCTTAGGAATATTATTCATCTTGGGAAAGTATTATTCATAAAAGTCAAGATTTTTAAGTTGTTACACAGCATATACATAGATCATAACACTGGTGCAGTACCATAGTAGGTCCAAAATATGGACTATTGCACAACAGATAAGATCCTGCTATCTAGTATTGAGAGTCATGTCTCTCAAATAGGGGCTGAATAAGTAAGCAAATGGGACCCTAATTAATGGAATGATATGAAAATGATTAAAGTTAATAAGGAAATTATGGGTTAAATAGTAAGATTACAATTATATAAATTGGGATACAATTCCATAATCAAGTTGTGATGATAATTAGCATGAATATACTGGCATAAAGTAAATGAATTCAAATTGTATGTAGTTACATCTTAAATTGGGTAATGTACATAAACTAGGACATTAGCGGAAGCTAGTTACATCTTAAATTGGGTAATGTACATAAACTAGGACATTAGCAGAAGCTTTTAGAAGGTAAATTTTGTATATAATCTATAACATCAAAATTAAAGTGCAAGTAATGAAAAGGTTAGGATTTAAGGATAAAAACATATCAAAAGGTTGAGTAGAAGAAAATAGTAACAATAGGTAAAGAATTAAATCACTGGATAAAAAGGATAATGTAGTTAAGCGTATTTGGTTTAAATATTAAAACAAGAATACTCGTATAGGGTACGAAGGCATAAACATAAGTAAGATAAACATAGTAACATTTGTTACTATTAGAAATAAAAAAAAAGGTTAAATAAAAAATTTATAACTATTGAATACAACATTAAGCAAATCTTGCTCAACACATTAGCTCTTGCTAATGCGTAGATTTAAATCGAGAGGGTGAGGTAGCAAATCGAGTCCTAAAATACAATAGGAGTCACAAGCTAACAATTCAGTACGTGTATTCATCATAAGCATTCGATTGTGTTTGGCATGTCTGATACATATAGCTGGGTAAAATGCATACATGGAAATAGTAATTCTAAATTATCTAACTAATGATCGAAGAAGGTAATAACATTAATATTGAAGAGTAACTTAAGTATAAATAAGATTAATAATTTGTTCATATACATGATGTCTGAATGTGATTTATGTTAGAAGTGCAATAAATAATATGTGAGTTAAAGTTCAAAATGGTTACATTATGGTTATTAAATAAGGATACAAATGATATGATAGAAAGACAAAAATTGAATGGGCTCTTAAATAACAATAAAATTTGTCATAGCCATGCATATATAGCTTGATCAAAGTAATAAGTGTAAAGTAGTTAAAAAGATTCTTAATTAATACATAAATTGAGATAGTTAAATAAAGAATCTAATTAAAGTGACTAAATAATAGTGGTTAAACCAAACATGTGACATCCTATATCTAAATTGGTTACCAGTTGGGTATAAGGGCATTACAACTTCAACTCCTTCTATGGTGTTCATATTTCTTATATAACTTATTCTTGATAATTGTAGCTTATTAATCCTTCTATTTGTGAGAAGAACTATTCTTCTCAATAGTGGGTAGGTCCCTCTTCTCTATCTGAAGTGTGACTGGTCTTAAGACCTAACCCTTATTTTAGCTTTTATGACCATGAAAAAGCCTTATATAGAGGTATAGTAGAGATCCCTTAGTTGAGTACACCTTTCACTCTTGTTATAGTGAGCATGGTTAACATTTATCTTTTTATTGTCTTATTCTTCCCCTAATACTATGCCTGACCATTTTTCTTATTTTTATAGTGTCCTCAAGAGTCTCTGAAATATGCTAATGAACTGACCGCTAGCTTAAAGAGCAAGCTAAGTTTGCAGGCTAGGAGGGTTAGCATATCTTTTTCTATATGTATGCATGACATATGGGTTCCTTTTTTTTGAAAATAATATAATTTTGATATTTCCTCAACTTATGCTTTTATAAAAAGTTATTCAGGGCTAAAGATAAATTATTGCTCAACTCGAGAGATGGTTGGCTAGGAAAAGGTAGCTATATGATGATCATGAGGTAGATATAGAGGCTTATTAGAGGAGGTTGAGGGAGCTAAGAGTCAATTTGGATAAGGTGGTTAGGTCTACTTGATATTCAGCAGGCTCAGGTTTTAAGAGGGACTCCTAGAGATTAGTACTCTTTTTTCTTCTTTTTTGTTTTATTCTATTTAGTCTTATTGAACTTCGACAATATATTGTATATATTTAACCCTTTAACCTTTTGATTGAATATAGCCATTCTTTACAACAAGATAATCATCCTTGCTTTACCATAACTAATATTAAAAAGATTCTTCTGCTATCACTGAAAAGATTCTTCTATTAACACTAAAAAGAATCTTTTGCTAACATTGAAAAGATTCTTCTACTAACACTAAAAAGATTCTTTTGCTTTGATCTTATATGATTTTATCATTTTTTATTCTCAATTTACCATCCCATTATGGCTATGCATCATTTACAATTTTATCTAGCATTACTTTTTTGTGAATCAAACTTGAAATATTGTAAAAGGTCATAACCATCTTGGTTTTGATAGAATTTTGCATTGATCTATAGTAAGATACCATATCACTATGGTATGAAACATTTTTATGCTGGATTGAACATTTGCATGCTAGTTTTGAGATTTAACATAACCATCCGTGCTATGGTTTTGTCCAAATCTAATTAGGACTTGAATTTTGTTAATCTGATTCCAACCCTAATTTTGACATTCTAAAAATCTGAAAGAGACAAACTTTTCCCCTATAATAAAAAACTATCACATGATGGTTTATTATGTCTATAGGTTTGTTTAGATGTTTGCATGATGGTTTTATATCCCTCAAAAACTCTTAATGTAATGGTTCTTTACAAATTCAAATAGGATTATGATTTTGTAGATCTAACTCTAATTTTGATTTCTACTGTAATTCTAACCTGCTAGAAGCTATATAAACATTGGTTCGATGCCTATAATTATGTCTCAATTTGGAATTAACATTCTTTCTCAAAAATTATCATCTTTTCCATTATATCCTCTAATTTTTCTTTTCCATTATGTCCTCCAATTTTAATATTCTTCTCCTTTTTATTACCAATTTGTCTTTAAGCAATTGGAATTTATTAATGCCTACAGGTCTTACTAGTTTAAAGCATTTAACTTAGATTAGGTTGAGCATGCCCCTTTTAAAGGCTACTGCTAAACTTTGGGACTAGGTAGACTATGTCTTTTGCTTTGGCTTGCAAAAGCTTTACCCCTTGATTTAGGAATTTCAAGCTATATTAGAGTTACCCTATCCTTATGATCATGATTAATAGTCTTTGACCAACATATAACCTATCCATCCCAATTGACCATTGCATTTGGATTAGATAAACATCAATATGCTTATGTAATATGTTGGAATTGTCAAATTGACTTGGAGAAGCTTTTGTTCTTAAATGATCATCTTAATATAGGGAGGCTAAATATAGTTTGTTTTTGCTTATATGTCATTTCCCCTTGTTAGTCCTTTGGGAAAAGGTGAATTTTTGGTGACTAATTTCTTACACCAACTCTATAGAGGCTTTAATCTAATTCCCTTAATCTTGTAAGTCTCAAACCAACTTCTCATTTTATTAGTAGTTTACTAATTCTCCAATTATAGCTTCAGGAGAAGTTAAAGATATTTTTCCCAAAAAAACCTATGTGGTTACCAACTGAGACTTTACCTTTATAAAAGCTATTCATATTATCCACAATGGAATGAGGGATTGGATCAAATTCATTAAAGGACTTATTGATAATGCCTTCAAATTTAGTTGCTTTTGGTAGAGGTTAGTTCATGTGAGTTATTATATCCAAGAGAATTCTATGATTTTATTAGGCTTTGAAGTAGTTAGCTAGTATACTCTTTCCCACTTGAGGTGTCAATTTAGGAAATATCAGCATATTCTCATTCTGAGTGAATTGTCTACAATGAGAAGTAGTTATTTAGGTCTTAATCTTGGTTATGAGAAAGCTAAGATGTGACCATGCAATCAGCTTAGAGTGAGGTTGATGTAGAAGATGAGAATGAGGTCAAGTTCTTAATTACCTCTAATGCATACAAGTCATAGGTGGATCACTAAAATAAGAGGCTAAATATATATGACAACTTATTTGAAAATTGTTCAAGCTCAAATCACTAGTAGATTTTCTTAGAATATTCCCCCTTCCCCCTCTTTTTAGCTTAAATTAGTAGAGCTGGTATCTAAATTTTCATTTAGGTATATGATAGGATTTTCCTTTTCATTATTCTTGCACAACTTCTAAAATAATTTATGGCTATTATTTCTTATAATGTTCTAATTCTTGCATAATTAATACCAATAAAGGAACTTCTAGGTAATGTAAAAGAGATCCTAGCTATACCTACTTATTCATACAATCTCATCTTAAAGAACACTAAGACCTTACAACAAGTATCTAAACAAATATGTATATTATTAATTTTATTAATGGAATTCAAAATTAGTATCATGATTACTAGCACAATACTTAAGAAAGTACTTCTTTAAGTGATCTACATTTACTGGCTATTGTAATTCATTACCTTCCATATCAAACAACCTTGCAGCTCAATTCTTTAAAAGATGCCTTACCAAAAATGGTCCCTTTCAATAAGGCTTAAAATTTTTGCTTGGATCTTATAAAGTTGGCTTTATTTGCTCTAGGAATAGATCCCCTTCTTTGATATTACTAGGCTTAACCCTTTTATTGAAAATCATTTCCATCCTTTCTTTATAAAGCTGATTCTGATATAAGGCTTTTGGTCATTTTTCATCTAATAAGGCTAATTTCTCATGCCTATTTCTTACCTATTCTACTTCAAGGATATTAGTTTTAAGGAGACCCTTTAGACATTAAATTTTTAGCTTTATTGGTAATACAACCTCTATTCCATATATCAAGAAAGAAAAGGTTGCTCTTATTGATGTTCTAACTATCATTTTATATCCTCATAAGGCAAAAGGCAACTATTCAATCCAATTTTCATAATTCTCTATCATTTTGGCCAATATTGTCTTTATAGCTTTGTTTACAACCTCTGCTGCTTCATTAGCTTTAAGGTTTATATAAGGATGACTTATGGTGTTGAATTCTATATCTTTTATGTGAATTTCTAGTTTCTCCTTAGAATTGGACACCATTATCTATTATTACATGATGAGCTACCATATCTATAAATGATTTGATTTTCAATAAAATTCCTTATTTGTTTTGCCCCTAGTTATATAATGGACTGAGTTTTAACCTATTTAAAGAAATATTCCATGGGTACCATGATAAACTTATGCATATTTAATTTTAGTCTCTCCCATGATATCAATTCCCCAAGCTAAAAATGGCTAAGGTGATAATAGGTTATGAAGTTTTATCGAGGGCATGTGCTTAAGGTTTGCATGGATCTAACAATCATGATAGTTTTTGACAAAATCAATGTAATCAAATACCATGGTACTCAAATAATACCCTTGTTTTAGTATATTCTTTGTTAATGCTACACTATTCATATGAGGTCCACAAGTACTAAAATGTGCTTTCTTCATAACTTCCTTGGCTTTTTCTTTATTTAAGCACCTACGATGAACTCCATTTGACTACTTCTTGTACAATTAGCCATTAAAGTATAAAAATTAAGAGATTAGATGCTTTATTACTAACTTATCCTTCACACTAATCCTTTTAAGTAATTTCCATCCTTTAGATAGTTCTTTATGTCATTAAACCATCACTGTCTATTTGTATCCTACTTATTTGAAAATCTCCCACCTACTTCAGCTTATAAAACTAAGGGAGAGCATGGTTTGGTTTTCAGTTATAACTAAACCAAAATAATCAAAAATTAAATTTTGAAGACCAAAATTGAATCGAACTTTTACACAAATTGATTCAAAGTATACAAAAATCAAAGTTTAGTAAACTGAACCTAATTAAGCTTTTAAAAATTAGATAAAATGGGAAATTTTAGCCTAAAACATAGTTTTGTAAAATTTTGATTAACTAAATTGAAATTAAAAAAGTAAACTGAACTAAAGAACTAAAACTCTAAAGAATTACTAATCAAAACTAAACCAAATAACCAAAATAACTGAACCAAAAAATCAAACTAAACTGGTTTGATTCGGTTTTCTGTTATAATTGACATTTTCACCCCTATATAAAATGGTGAATAAAAAGAAGTTACAATTATAAGTAGTGATTTAGATTTAAACTTAATATCCTATGCATTAGCCAAGTTAGCTAATGCATTTGACATTTGATTTTCTTCTCCAGGGAGGAACTAAAATTGTATTAAAGTGAACTCTTGTCTTATCTTATTAATTGCATCAACATATAGTTTTAAATTTTTTTTCTTTTATTTACTATTTTCCTTCTACTTAATGGGTAACTAGCATTGAATCTCCCCATACTTTAACATCTTTTATTCCAATAGCAACAAGGGCTTCTGAACTAAATAGATATGTTTCATATTCAACCATGTTAAGCCTTTGTACTAGTGGAATGGGTTCCCTTTCAGGTGAGATCAAAATTACTCCAATTCTAGCTCTATTTTGGTTGACTACTCCATCAAAGAACATTTGCCATCCTTGAACACTAATTGCTCCTAGATGCTTATCTAAAAACTCTATTTTCCATTCTAATTATCAGTGATAGACTGTTAGACTAGAAATTCTACCACTACCCTTCCTTTTACCATTTTCTTGGTGACATACTCTATATCATGCTTTTGTAGTATCACCATCCATTTTACTAGTTTGCCTTAAAGTGAGGGTACTAATTATAGATATTTTAATAGGTCTGACTGGATAACCATAATCATTTTGCAAGGCTGGAAATAGTCTTTTGATTTCTTGATCGCCTAAACTATGTCAATGTATGTCTTTTCTACCTAAGGATACTTAAATTCATATGATAAATATTTTTTTTACTAAAATAGTAGACTATATTATCCACTCCTTTTTTATCCTCTTAGATAAGCATTGCCCCTACTACTTCTTTTTCGATCACTAAATATAATATGAGGGGTTTCCTATGCTATGGTGGTCATAAGATAGGGGTGATAACAAATAAGCCTTAATTTTATCAAATGCCTCTTGACACTTATTTGTCCACTCTAATAGTTGATTCTTCTTTAGCAACTTAAAGAAAAGTTGCAAATAGAGGTAAGTTTGGTGATGAACCATGAGATATATTGAAGTTCACTTAAAAATCCTTTAATCTTGATTTCTATCTTAGGTATGGGCATTTCTTGGATGGCTTTTATCTTTTTTTAGATTAATTTCAATTCCTCTTTAACTTACTATATATGCTAGAAGTTTTCCAGATGTAACTCCAAATACACACCTTTTTCGGGTTATGTCATATATTATATTTTTCAACCTTTATTAGGAACTTCTCTAAGGCCTCAATGTGTCCTTCCCTAGTTTTGGACTTCACTATCATATCATCCACATATTCCTCTACTTCTTTATGTAGGGAATAAAGTAATAGCCATAAGTTGATAAGTAGCACTAGCATTTTTTAACCCAAATGGCATAACCCTATAGTAATAAGTTCTTCACTCCATAATGAAGGTAGTCTTGACTTTGTCTATAATTGCCAAATCCATCTATCAAAGAATACATAGCATGTAAGGCAGCAATGTCAATGAGAAGTCGATATATGGGAAAGGGAAATTATCTTTTAGGCAAGCCTATTCATATCCCTCTAATTGGCACACATTCTTACTTAACAGTCTTTTTTAGGTACTAGTACTATATTGGCTAACCATGTAGGGATTTTACTATATCTAAAAAGTTAGCCTTTATTTTTTCCTAACATCCTCCTGGATTTTATTAGCCCATTCTTGTCTCACCCTTTGCATTTTTCGCCCAACAGGTTTGGAATTCGAGTAGGTTGGAATGAAATGTTGGGTAATGTTGCAATCTATACTTGGCATATTATCATAGGTCCATGAAAAAAGCTTTTCATGCCTTCTTAACACATTTTC
>CANXYI010409635.1:0-10444 GCA_948208565.1 Hura crepitans | reverse complement strand
AATGTTTAAGGCCTAAATTACATCAAAACAACTTGTGGAACTTATAGAAATGACTCCTAAGCCTTTTGAGAAGATCCAAACACTTGAGAAAGGTTAACTAGTTGAGGTAGTCCAATTGAAGCTTATTTTGAATCTTGAATTACATGTTCTTGAAGCTTTATTTGATCCTGCATATATCCACTAATAAAGCTTGCATAAACTTCCTTGAGCTTCTTGGCTTTGCTCCTTGTGATTGGCCCACTTGGAATACTCAACTTGTCACTTGAATGTTCTCTTTTAGTTTGATTTGCTTGTGTACATACATCACCATGCCTTTTACCACATATGCCTCCTTGCCTTTCTAGTTTAAACACAAACATACACACACATACTCACTACCATACCCATTTAAATCACTTACCTATAGCACATGCCTCAACCACTACTAGGCTTCCATGCTACCATACATCAACCAGTCTCAACACGTGTTATATCATCAATTCATTTATAATAGGTCTATTGTACATACATTGTCATGCCTAAACACTAACTAGAACTACCACAACATGCCATACACCCTTCTAAGCTGGAGATAAGCTCTCGACCATTAACTCACATCATTCCTAACATGTATTTTCTCATTACTTTGTAAGTAATTTCCATTACATATCAACATTAAAACCAACATAAGCATACATTAAACATGATAACACACCTTAAGCACCATAAACATGCCTTTACCCCCTTGCACACCACTCGACTACTAAGAGTTTGACATCAATATGACTTCTTTTCATCTATTAACCATATAATTCACATTCCATTATGCCATACACTAAAGACCTTCAATAAAAACACCTATCTAAGCTACTTTATGCACTTAAACAATTTATGAACCCAAAGAACAACTATTAAAACTGAAGGGTATAAAGTGTATGGTTGAATTCACTTACCTTACACCTCAAAGAATGAGAAGTCCACACTTCAAGCTTCTTAAAACACACTTCTAGCCTGCCATGATCCACTTTTCCTTCCCTTTTTCAAGCTTTTTTTTGGTTCAATTCACCTCAAAAGCCATCAAAATCTATCCTCATAGATGTCAGCATCTTACACATCCAATTCTAGTGAGAAAGACCACGAGAAAGCTCAAAAAAACCACAAGGGAGCTCACCTTAGTTGCTTGTTGGATAGCTTCTATCTAAGAAACTTTGAGGATTTTTAACTCCTTCTTGGAGACTTCTTTTTCTATAATTCTTCTTCCTCTAACTCCCTAACACACTAATTTAATTTTTGATGAGCAAAAACTCTAGAATTAGGTTGAAGATGATGATGAAAATAAAGGAGGAAGCTGGGAGTGGCATCAATTTCTGGCTGGTAGGAAGGGATAAATTTTCCTTTTATTTAGTGGGAAAATCCATTTGGCACTCACCTTTGCCACTTGGCATGGGCCTTAGGCCAAATGGCCAAGTGTCGATGGGTACCATAGCAACTCGAGCCATCCCAAAATGTATCAATTTTTGGCAAATTTTGAAAATTCACCAAAATTCACATGAACCTCAAAAAATTATGCTGTTTAGTTTAAAATTCATATTTTTATCCCCTTTACATGCTCATAAATTTTTGCAGCCAAATTCCATCGATAGGTTAGTTTTAAGACTGCCTCGAATTGCATTCTAACCTCGTAAATTATGAGAATTTGCAAATGACCTCAAAATTCAAAAATTCCTTCACCAATAGACTCAGTGGAATTTTTTAGCTTTAGGGTCTGTTATTTTTAGGTCTGTCTGGGCACATCCCGAGTCATTTCCAGCCTATAAAATTTTTATTATTCAAAGGGGTAGCTTATTATCTAAAATGAATTATTGGTTCTGCTAAATTTTTAAATTTTACCTTTTTCATCAAATTAGAGCCCCTCAAAGTTTCAAGACCAGTGTCATTGCCTTGATTTACATGTAAGTGACCCAGTACTCTGAGCACACTTTTCGGACCTAGTGGCACTATTTATAGAGCCTCAAAACATGGGAATTACAAATATGGCCAAAGATTGAAATGGCCTACATAGAAACCCCCAAAGAGGCTTATTAGGAAGATTCATTTAAAAAAGGGGCTAGCTAGGTTTTTATCTTGGCCAAAAGAGGGTTTAATTATATTTATAAGTGTTATGAATAATAGATTATTAAATTTTAGGTTGATTTAAATTTATCTAGGCCTAAATTATTTAAGACATAATATGAAGAAGGCCTCCTTAAGCCTTCTACGTATAACAATGGAATTGGTTCACTAAAGCTTGTTTAATTAATCCATATGATCAGTTAAATGATAAGCCAATAAGTCCAACCCTATACATGTAGGTTAAAGGCTTGAGGGACTATAAAAAGTCACTTAAAAAGTGAAACAAAATTTTAAAAGCCTAGCCTCTATTAGAAAATGTTTTTGCTCTCTTCCTCTTAATATGATAGGCTAATTTTCTTCAACTAGTCTAAAATGAATTTTTGGCATATATAAATGGAATTCTAGGCTTGTTCTTACCACCCCCTCTAGTGTGGATTACTTTTATAGGTGTTCTATTATAGGCATTTTGGTTTATGACAACCCAATTTGATGAAATCAACTTTTCAAATTTGAAATGGTATATAACCTAATTCATTCTCTTAAAAAGTTTTAAATGCAATTCATGGCTAAGATCAAATTTTATCATGGTTATTATGAGTTATTCAATCATGTATATGATGCATAAACCTATAAATTTAGAACTCATATAAGCAACTACCTTACCCTTTTGTATTAGTACATATCTAAGACTATTGTGGGATATATCACTTTATATCACATAATCCTTCCTAGATATTTGCTGTGTAAGTATAGGAGCTTGAGCCAACATAGCCTTAAACTTCTCAAAGCTTAATTGACACTTGTCATCCCTTTTAAACATGGCATTCTTCTATAGTAACTTAGTAAATGGAGACACTATGATGGAAAATCCTTTCACAAAGCGTCTAGAGTAACTAGTTAATCCTAAGAAGCTTTTGATTTATATTACATTCTTAGGTGGCTTCTAATCCATCGTTACTTGTATTTTTAGGGATATACTCTCACCCAATCAACTGATATTTATATGGCCTAAAAAAGCCACTTTATTAAACGAAGAGTTATGCTTTCTAAATTTGACATACAACTGCTTCTCCCTTAACTTTTGTAATACTAATCTCAAACATTTGTCATGTTCCTCCTTATTCTTAGAGTACATAAAATTATCACCTATGAAAAATAAATACAAGCTATTCTAAGGATGAAAGACTATATTAATAAGGTATATGAATACAGTTGGTGCATTCATCAACACAAAAGGTATCATTAAGAATTCATAATGCCTTTACCTTGTCCTAAAAGTTATCTTGTGTACACTTCCATCTTTCATCTTTAAATAGTAATAACAAGATCTCAAACCTATATTAAAGACTACACTTGCTACCTTAAGCTAATCAAACATGTTATCACATCTAGGGAGAGTGTACTTCTTCTTCATTATTAGTTTATTTAGTTATTTATAATCAATGCACAATCTTATGGTCCCATCTTTCTTCTTCCCAAAGGATTGGTGCTTTTTATAGTGACACACTAGTCATATAAAACCCTTATTTGGGTGTTCTTGCAATTGTACCTTTAACTCCTTTATAAAGGTGCCATTTTATTGTGAATAAAAGAAGCTTGTGAAAAATTTAGGAGTCACAACTTAAAGTGGATTGAGAATTAATGAGATTGGTGTAAGTATTTTAACCAAAGATAGGGACCTAGTCATCCATCATTAAAGAATTAGATTTATGGTGGCACTTACTAATCATACATCTAGTAAATCATATATATTCTTTATATTGCTTAATAAAACCATGATTATCAAATGCAATGCAATATTTTTAAGATCTAAGATACACATCATGAACAAAAGCAATATAATTGTAATAAAATTACATAAAAATTTGTATTATTCACAATATGAGGTTTCCATTAATGTAACTACAATTTACATCATAATCCTTATGTAATTGCACCATTACTTCTATGGGATGTGGAAAATAAGAGATGAATGTGCCAAAAAAGCATTCAAGACTAGGTATAACCACTATGAGTTCCTTGTTATGCCATTTCATCTCATGAATGTTGTAACTACTTTTATAGATCTCATAAATAGTGTTTTTAGACCTTATTTAGATCAATTTATAGTTGTATTAATCAATGACATCCTAGTTTATTCTAAGACTTAAGAAGAGCATGATTGACATTTAAGAGTGGTTCAACAAACTTTAAGAGATCATCAATTGTATGCCAAGTTAAGCGAGTGCAAGTTTTGATTAGATTAGATTTCTTTTCTAGACTATATTGTCTCATCATATAGCATTAGAGTACATCCTAGTAAGATTAAGGCAATCATTAAATAGAAGCCTCTTTAGAATGTTACTAAAATCCATAGTTTCCTTAACCTTGTATGGTATTATAGGATATTTGCGAAAGGATTCTCTATGATAGCTTCTCCACTTATCAAGCTTCTTAACAAGAATGTCAAGTTCGTGTAGAACTCTAAGTGTTAAGATAGTTTTTAAGAGTCTAAAAAGATTTTGACTAAAGCTTCTAATCTAACCCAACCATCTTTTAGCAAGGATTATGTGATTTATATTAATGCTTCTTATAAATTGCTTGGGTGTGTTTTGAGGTAAGAAGGAAAAATAGTAGCTTATGCTTTTAGGCAACTTAACCCACACGAGCATAACTATCTCACTCATGATTTAGAGCTTACAACAACTATCTTTACTATGAAGATTTAGAGGCATTACTTTTATGGCTAAATTTGTTACATTTTTATTGATCATAAGAGCTTAGAGTACTTGTCTACTAAAAAGAATTGAACTTAAGGCAAAGAATATTGATAGAGTTAATGAAGGATTATGACTATACAATAAGCTATCACTCGGGTAAGGCAAATGTGGTAGCTGATGTCCCTAACAGAAAATTAATAACAACTTTAAGAGCATTGAATGCTTGATTGAATTTGGTGCTTGATGGAACTATCACAAGAAAATTAAAGATAAGATTAAACTTTTTATGGCAAATTCAGGAATCTAAGAAGCTGCATGCTAAGATGATAACTATAGTAAAGAAAATTCAAGAAAATAAGGAGACTCAGTATTCCCTAAAGAATGATGGGAATTTGTATTACAAAGATAGATTTTGAGTGCTAGATATGTCAGATTTAAGAAAAAAAACATTTTGTCAGAAGCACATATAACTATTTATAGTTTGTGTAATGCTCGAAAATCCTAGTGTTATGAATAGTACTTTACAGGATGTAAATAGTTCTTTATGAGACTTGGGTCACACTAATCTTACTGAATGAAAATATTAATCATAATATAATTTTAAGTAAAATTTAGAGTGAAAATGAAGTTATTTAGATGGTTTAAAATGACAGTTAAGATTTTACTATAGTGTTATATGAATAGTGACCTAGTTTTAGTTGAACAACAAAACAGTCAATTTTTCTTAAAACAATCTGGGATCAATACAACCTGATTCTCAAATATTCCAAATATTCCATTGGCATTGAATTGGAATTTTTAGAAATCAGGAAGTATTTTTACTAAATTAGGTAAAGTTAATAAGTTATGTTATCATCGAGTTTTCTTAGTTTTTGAGCATAGTGTTTTAGAGGCTTTCAGTTTACATTTTAAGAGATTTTATAAGGGCTTAAGAAGTGTAAATTGAGGCTAAAAATTAAGAGAAAGAAATTAATTTCTAGAAAAGGAATTTGTGGACTTTTTTTATGGCTAATGGATAAGGAAGAAAATAAATAATCACCCTTGGATTTAAATGTTCTCATTTAAAAGCAGTTGCCAATTGTTTAGTGTCAAAAAAAGAATAATATCTCCTTCTTCTTCCATACATACATGATGGCACACTCCCTCTCAAATCTACTTTTATTCTTTCTTTCTCCTCTTAAATCCATGCCCTAACCTCACTTCTAGGCCAATAATCTCTCCATAGCCTCTAACCTTTATCAATTGCAAGAAAACCAAGAGAAAATGTTAGATTTTGAGAAGGGGTGAATAGTAACCTAAACTTGATAGAGGTGAGTTTTGTTTGGTTTTCTATTTTTCTAGTGCTCTAGACATGCCTAAGAACATATTTCTTAAGTTGGATTTAGTTTTGGAAGCATGTGTGATTTATTTTGGAATTTTGTATGTTTTTCTATGTATATGTGTGGAGAAAAAGGAGCAAAGGAACAAAAAAGGGAAAAAGAAGGCTTAAGGTGTTTTTGTGGTGTGGAAAACTATTTTTGGTATGTGTAATCCCTATAATATACATTGTGTATGTGCATCCTTAAGTTTAAAGCTTATATGTATGTAAGTGTGCAGATATGAGCATTAATGGCTTAATTAAGTAATAAGTATGTCTTGATATTATTAATATGCTAAATTTTATGTTATGTAATGAAATAAATGCAATGATGAGGAATTGTAGTGTTGGCTGAAATGCCTTAAGCTTTATGCCTAACTTGTATGTGTAAGTGTAATACTTAATAATGAGTTATGTTTGAAATGAGTTTAATTATGGTTGTGTGATGAAAAGGATATACATGTTACTATGATGCCTATATTAGCTGAATGCTCTAGTGTATGCTTAAAAAGAATTATGTGAATCTAATTGGTATAGAAGTATGATATCTAAGAATGGTTAAATTTTGCCTTTTTCTTCCAATTAAAGCCCCTCAAAGGTTTAGCAGAACCAATAATTCATTTCACATTATATTGATCGGTGCAATAAAAATTTTACGGGCCGCGATTGACTTGGGATGTACTCGGGTGCAATAAAAATTAAATTATTCTTTAAGGTTTCATGGTTTAGACTACCTAAAAAACCCTGAATGCCATCCCTTAATTTCTTTAGCCTTATCTCCCTTATCCCTTAACCAAAATTCATCATTCTTATTTCTAAGTTTTCTTTGGGATGTTAAAAGATTGAGGGAAAATGAATTGCATCAAAAAGAGCTCTCAATAGGGAGAAATAAATTCCTAAAATTTTACTAGTTAGAACAGTTATGAACAGGGACCTTTAGGTGAGTTCTAAGGCATTCCTTCACCTTTCCTTGGAATATTTAGCCATAAATTGATGATAAACCATGCCTAACATATATGTGTGTATGCTTGTGAGGTAATTTAGGCCTTAGGAAGTCCAAAATAGGGTTGGAAAGGAAGAAAGAAGTCACCATGGTGACTAGGTAGCAGGCCAACTTATGGAATTTTAGTGTTATTTGAGTTGGTAAGGTAATTTAAAGCATTTTCTTCATGCCATGAGGCCTTTTTGGTGTTGGATAGTACTTTAGAGTAGCTTGAATGTGTATGGGTAGGAATCTCAATTTAAATGTTGAAAGTTGATAATTTAGTGGATTATATGTGAATTATGTGAGGAACTATAGAATTAAAGGCTGGTTACTTACTAGCCTTAGCTTGTTTTAATGGTTAGAGTGGTGGCATGACATTTAGAAAGGGGTTTAAGATATAATTGACATGTTAATGTATGTATGGTTGGGAAATGTAATGCCTAGTTCTTGTTAGTACTCGAGAGGTTTGAAGGAAATTGTGGCATATGCTAAGTGTAACCCCTTAGAATTAGCCTTATAATGTCTATGTATATGTGTATGTGTATTAGGGCCATGTAAAAGTGCATGAATATGAGTGAAAAATATGGAATAAAGTATGGCCATGGTGTATGGGATGGTGTACCCAAGAGCCTTACCATGAATATAGTAAGTAAAATGTTTGCTTGTTGGCTTGTTATGGATTATAACCCTATGACATGTTATATACTTGAAATGGCATGGATTTGGGACACTTAATGTGGCATGATTATACCTTATATAAACCTTGATAAGGGACCTTCAAAAAAATAGAAATTGTTGAGCTAGAATTCAAAGCAATGACACGGATAATGAACCTAAAACGTGACTTGAATGACAACTTTATAATAAACCTTAACTTATGAATTATGACCCTAAGCTTGGACTTGGAATGAAATGGTCTTGGCACCTATGTTTAGGCCTTGAAACATGGCCTAGACTTAGATTGGCTTAGGGCCTATGACATAGTGATTACACAAGTGAAATTTTCATTAAAATTGGGCTCAAATTATATGGCATGAATTTAATTAAAGGATATACCTAACATGGCACGAAATGTAAGCAAGAAATGGCATAAAAGGGTATTTGAAAATGAACTCAAACTTGACTATAAAAGGGATGAAAAGTTACTTAAGAATTTGTCTTTAAGGGCTATGGCTTGTGGGTACATAATGTGTCTATAATTTGTGCCTATTAGGGCTATGATATGTAATTATGCATGGTAGCTTTATGCCTATAATTTGGCCTTGAAATTAGCTTAGAAATGCATTGGCTTCAGGCTTATGAATATGAGAAATAAGATGATGAAAACTGTATTAAAATTGGACCTAGAATGTTCCCAGAAATAAACCTTAAAATTATTATCAAAATGACCTATAACTGTCTAGTTGACCTTTAGCTGAATAAAAAATGTCACTAGATAAGAAATATCAAATTTATGAAAAATAATTATATGATAAGTTAAAACACATTGAATTATGAAATTAGACATTATCAGAATTAAAACTATGTTTTGGGATTCTTCGCGGTAGAGCCAAAAAGTGGCTATAATAGATTGAGATAAAAATGAATAATGTGATAAAATTTATAACTGACTGTTATTGAACCTTAAACATTATAAGAATATTGTTGGTTAATAACTAGACTTAAAATGAGCTACTTAGCCAATTAGTTAGACACCCACTGAATGGGTTGATCGGTTAACTTAGGGTTTTAGTAGCCACTAGTTATCTGATGTTTAGGCAATGTGATTTATTATGGTTGGGAGGCCTCTAGGCTGATCTCCATTATGCCACATATCTAGATGATTAATTGTGGCTGGGGAGGCCTACAGACTGATCTCCATTATGTCACATAGATGTTGAGATTTTATTTATATCTAGAGAGGCCAATGGGCATATCTTCATTGTGTCACATAAATTGATGTTATTTATTTGTGGTTAGAGAGGCCAATAGGCTAATCTCTATTATGTCACACATATTGATTTTATTTATTTGTGGCTGAAAAGGCTACGAGCTGATCTCTATGATGTCACACATGCTAGTGCAGTGGCCGAGGTCCAGAATAGGGACCACTGCACTAGTTTATTCCCTTTAGGTCTAGTGTTTGTAATTGTCATATTTTCTACTTAGGCTAGTGAATTGAATTACGTAAATAATTAATATGATCATGGAAATAAAATTAAGCATAATTGGATAATATTTTCTGAAAAAATTAATGAAATATAGACCTAGGGGCATTTTGGTAATTTTACACATATGTTATTAAATGAAATTATTAATGCAAAATATGCATGTTAAGAACATTAATAACTATCCTAAATGATTTATGTGAGTTAAAAAGATTATTTTATGACATATAAATGCCTTAGGGGTATTTTGGTAATTTGGCACTATAATGTGTAAACTGAACTAAAGGACTTGGCAAGAACAATAATTAGACTGCACATGTATGAAAATATATGATGTCTTGATTTAAATGCTTTAAGTTCACCACTGAGTGTCTCGTATACTCAGCATACCAGTTTTAGTGCATAGGTAATCAAGATCAGAATCTTTGCCTCGTGAAGTGTGTAAATAAAAGTTCAAAGGATACTTTTTAAAGGAGCAAAAAGTAAATGTTGTATAGTTTAGATATCCATGTACTTAGGTGGGAAATTAGTAAAAGATATGTATTTAGGTTCTGTTAATGTAATGTATATAAGTATGTATAACTGTTGATGTGAATGAAATAAAACTATATGTTTTGTGAATGCATGCTTAGAAATAATGCCTATTGATGATGTGAGCCTAAGGCACTATATATGTATGCCTATTATATATGGCTTAAGGCCTGTGTTGATGTCTGAATAGGTCAATGTTAGGTTGATAATAGGGGACCAAATAGGTCTAGGAGTTGTGAAATGATCATAGAAGTGCTTAAATAGGTTTTAAAATTTTTGGATAGGAACCCAGATAGCTGCTATGCTATTGTAATTTCGAAGAAATATAATAGAAGTTAAACAAATGTACTAATGGGCAAAGTTAGGAAGGGAGACGTAGGAGTGCATGCATCGCCTATCGGGTTCCTTTGAAAATCCAATAGGGGTTGTCACAAATATAATTTTCTTTAAGGTTATTTGTTGATAAATTCAAACATAAAAGTATAAATAATCTATATTAAAAAGGCAAAACCAAAAAAAATATGGTGATTTTCCCATACAGATTAAACTATCTAGATTGGATAGGTTGACTAGTCAATTAATGAGAGATAATGATTGCTAGGGCACCTTAGTGGGTATAGGTCAGGTACAACAA
>CANXYI010409603.1:0-11957 GCA_948208565.1 Hura crepitans | reverse complement strand
GCTTCTACTAGTTCGAATTGAAGCATGCTCTTATTCATCCTACTTGAAAACCCCAGTTTGATATTGTTACTTGTTCATGAACAATCAGAACTTCAACTGAATTAAACCCAAGTTTTATCTTGAAATTATTTTAAGTAACCGATTTCAAATGCTCTAAATGATGCCTGGAATAATATATTAAAGGTTAGAATGGCTGTATTATTTGATAATAATTTTTGATATGTAATGACCGGCAGCTCTTTAAAATTCCTTTATATATTTATAACCAGGCCATACACTTGATAAAAACTATGTAGATATCACCACAACCTAATCAGTCAACTAAAAGAATTAACTGTAGAGTATTAAAAAAAATTAACGAAAAATATTATTATTATTATTAATTTCTTTTATGAACAATTAAAGAGTTCATAGTATACCTCCCACGCTTTCTTCTATCTCACCCCCATCTTTCTTTCTTTTTTCTTTCTTTTTTTTTCTTAATTGAAATTGATGTTACACAAGCGTAACACAATTCACCCGAAAGGCAAATTCATAAAAGCTTTAGCAAACGAGATATGAGGACAAATCCATGCTTCCTACCACGTGCTTCTGCTCATTTTCTGTCTTCTCCTTCAGCCTTCTTCATTCAATTTTCTGAAGGGCATCGAGGGTCTGAACTGAATTTGAGTTCAAACCCATCTGGCGTTTGGTCTCTTTGATCACATTTTCATCATCAAAGTGAGACTGATCCAACGGTCCATATAGTCATAATATCGCCTCCGGAATACCAAGCTTGCCACTAAGATACAGTTGTGTAGGAATATCACATTTGTGTAAATTAGAAACTGCATCAGTTTGTGTCATAGTTAATGATCCTGTCAATGCTAACAGAGGCTCTAGCAAAAATGTCTCACTTTTCCTCTCCTTCTCTTCTTTCATTTCTTCCAACAAAGATTTACTTGAATCGATACCTATCAATGTGATAAAAAGAAAAGCAACTTCAGTAAAACCACATTACCCAAATTGTATGCGTAAATTTCCCCAGAATCAAATGCATGCTCACCTGCAAGATATCCACCGTGGACATAACCGTTAAATCTTTCGCTCGTATGTTCGCCGGTAAAGAAAATGCGACCTACTGGGGCCTGATCAAATTGTTATTCGCACATTTAGAACATTTACGCTACCAGGGAGATTGAATTTAAAAAAGAAAAAGAAATAGAGCAAGATAAATTACTTTAATATCATGAAGAACTTGATTATTTGAAATGATAGGGTAATTACTGTAGCTGCCACGCTGGAATCTGTTGTTCCACCATCGGGGCACAAGAATATCTGTGGCGTTAGGTATATCGGGCCCAAACATATCCCTAAGCACTTCCATAGCCTCTTGCAGGGTCTCCTCGTCAGATTGAGCTTCCACACGTTTCGATTCTCCATTTGTCAATGTTACAACCAGGATATTCGAACCAGGGTATGCATTCTCCATGTGCTGATGACGAAGCAACAGATCATTAGCTAGCTAGGATAAATTACTACGACTTATTAGCAATTATTAAGCTATTAATTGATTATTTTATTTTGCTAAAGATTAACTTCAAAAGATTCATCATTCTCATTAAAAAAAAAACAGATATCGAGTTCTCAAATTGCCTCAACAGAAAGTTATATGCAATTATTAATAAACAATGATCCTGACCTAATCAAGAAAAGGAAAATATTTTGGATATATGACCATTTTAAAGGATAAATAATGATTAGAAAAGTGATTGGCTCTCAGATTGCAACTAATTTTGCCAGCTCTAAGACAATAACACAGACATCAAGTACACATCATGATGGGGTAGCCATAGATAATAAATAATGCAAGATACTCCCAGCTTTCCAGCCCTCCAAGGAAGGTAATAATATATTTCATGATTTTGTAATCATGTTACCGTATCATACAAGGAGGCAACAGCTGAACATGAAGTTAAAAACAAAAACACTACATACAAAAAGGTCAAACAGTAGAAAATGAACCTTAAATTATGTGTTAAATTAAACAAAAGGACAAACTGTTTCTACATTTGAAGTGGTCTGCTTGATCATATTGAAATCGCTTTGTGTAATTAAGAAAAGAAAAAAAGATTTGAAATCCTGTTATCAAGAGAGTAATGCAATGCCAAGATTAATTGAATTAGCAAAAAAAAAAAAAAAAAAAAAAAAGAAATTGTGAATAAACCTGCCAAAACGTGTAGTATCCTATGCGCGCGGGGGCGTAAATAAAGAACACTTTTTCTGGACTACAAGGCCAAAATTTATATGGAAACTTGAGAAAAATCTTGGTGTATACCATCACATCACATTTCTTTATGGCCTCTGTTTTCCACCTCTGCATCATTATTTTCAACTTTGTCAGTACGCCAATAAATTATACTATCATGTGATCACGCTAAACTTCAAGCCAGCTAAGCTTTGCATAGTAACTACAAAATAGTAAAATAAAAATTATAGGTGATTCTAGTAATACGTTTCAATTCTAAACTAATAAAATCTAAATTCTGCCAAAATTACCAAGAAAGATCTCCATAGCACATTGTAAAGTACATGCGAATCAACTAACATTCAATTGCCAAGATTTTGGTAATAACTTCCAGCCTTATATCACACACAGATATTAGCTAATGAAGACATGATCTTGTATCACCAATATTCCAACTAAGCACGTTTATACAGCTTTCAGAAACAGATTATTCGGTGCAAATATTTATGCAATGCTAGCACCTGCCGTTTTCCTCTTCAAATTAGCCTTTTCCAAAGCAAATTATTGGCAAGATTACCTAGAATGATAACTAGATTACTGGCAAAATTGAATAGTGCTATCTGAGCTTGCTGCTATTCTACATCTACTAATTTGTCGTATGCACTCTAATCACATCAATCGTAACTTGACGCTTTGTTTCGGTTGAAGTCCATAATTTTTTCTTATTATGAGCTTAAGCTAAGTTGAAAAAAATGTTCATTTGAAAAGCTCATTCCGCATAAAAAAGGTTAATATGAAGTCACAGGAAATCAACTCAATGACAATATAAAACTACGAGTATTGGCTTTTTTTTTCTTTATCAATAGAAGGTATACACGTGGTGAGGTAAATAAAGTCAAGTTCATCAGAAAAGCGCAACCTACCAGTGACTACAATCTGCGGATTGCCCTGCAACCCATGGTATTTCCTCTTATATAAAGACAACAAGACACCTCGAAAATCTCTCTCTAGCGACAGCAGAACAGCTAAAGCCTATTTAAATACAAGCCATAAATTCCTAACTTTTTCAAATTGACAATATGTTATATTTCTGGGCCACACCCACACTCTAAAATATCAAGTGAAAAATCTGCCAACTCCTATTCCTGTCGTATAGGGTCCCATTTCCCCAGTGCCTAGAGTCTTTGTCTTTTGACAGACAGTACCTAGGGTCTTATCCCTACAGATTCATCATATATTATTTTCCACTATATCGGATCTAAAAACTATGCTAATCACATTGAATGGTGAAGGGATAAAGAAAGCCTATAGAGTTCCACAAAATAATTTCAAATTATATTTTTCAGATCACATTGATTATTATGGATTAAGTCTACGTTTATTTTCCTATTTTTATAAGAACTGGGTCTGCATTTAGACCTTTCATTTTCTATTTGTTCAAATTCCTAAAGCATAGGTTACCGAAGAGGATGTTGAAAAGTTATTTCTTAGGCTCGAACAGTGCCACAATCTTGACCTCAATTCACGTTTTACTCATTATCCCATTTAGACAAGACCTGCCTAGGCTTGCCAATCCTTAAATTGTAATTCAATCAAATTGACAAAGTGAAGACCAAGTTTGCTAATTTTTTGGCTTTCTTAATGAAGCAGTGCAGGCTAAATATTAATAGAAAAAAAGAGATGATTTTATACTTTCACTTGTTCAATACTTTGACCTTTTAAGTCATTAAATCAATTTTATAAATTGATTTAATAGATAAAAAAGTGAAAGCACACAACTAAATTTCAAAAAGAAGGAAAAATTTCTATACTTTCACTCTCTTTGAATTTTCATTTTTTTTAGCCATTAGATCAATTAATAAAATTGATCCAATGGCTAAAAAAGTGAAATTACGGAGAAAGGGAAGCACCCAATCATCTCTAAAAAGGTAAAGGATGAGATGACGTACGGGCAAGGGAGGCCTAAAAGAAATGAGGTCGCTTTGTAGAACACCAATACTAGCTGACAAAATCACATAATTGGCTTCATAGATGCAACCATCTTCCGTTTTTACAGTAACGCCGTTTCTCGAGTGCTGTATTTCCCTCACAATCTGCCCCAAAAAAATGCACATAACATTATCATTCAAGGTATTAAAATAAGATCAGTAGAAAAGATTGCAAAATCAGTGGTAATATACAGACCACAACAACCCAAATTATATTCTATAAAGTCAAAACAAGAAAATATGTGCAATGCGGTGTTCTGGCATAGTAATGGACACAGTAGAGATTTATTGAAGAAGTATCTGCCTAGAGTGGACGTAGAATGACCCAGTCAGCCGTATAGCACTTGGTAGGTCAATAGGTTTCATTAATTTTCTGATTTTTAGAGCAAATGGAAAAAGTGAAGACAAAAAAGAACAATAAATGAAGAAATGGACAAGACTAGCTATTTTTTTGTTCTAACATTGAATCCTGATATGACATTTCAACTCTTGGAATTGAATGGTCTTTGGCCTGCTTAGTGCAAAATGGCGAGTCAAGGACCTATAGATTCATAAAAGGGTAAAAACACAAGGATGATGTAGATTAAGCCAATTTATGGCTATATGATTGAAATCTGACATCTTGGTGGGTCAAATTTATGGCTATTTGCAGGGGTCCTCTACTCAAGAAAGTTCATTTAATTTTTCTTTTTATCAGAAAATTTTCATTTAAATACTATCACGATTGAGATTGAGAAGCGAAGGTCAAATAAACATCACCCTCCTTTTATGTTCAACCGGATTAATTTTAGAGCCCACAAAACTCTAAAAGTATGACAACAACGAAGTTTCGAGAGTTAATACAAGCCTAACAAACTGCACTGGTTTGCTATAGTAATTTGTTGGTTACCTAAATAAAGCTATCATGTCACGTTATTCATGCTACTTTCTGTTCCACATTTCCACTGAAAAATCAAGGATTACTATCAGAACATTTTTATGCACAAAACTAAAAAATAGGCCAACAAGTCATGCAGATCAAAGCGACACAAAATCAGCAAAGAAGAAAATTCACTCTTCACCAACCGCAATTGTAGATGCCATCAAAAAATTTTATCAAAGAAACTTCACCAACCTCAATTGTAGACGCCATTAAAAAAAAATTATCAAAGAAACTATCTCAAATGATAAGTAGCCCGACTCTAATGATAAAAATAATTAGCTTGTAATAATATCTTGCGTATAATAAATAAGACATCAAGAAAAGGCTTATAACTTTCATAAAATGTCATTATCTGCTAACATCAAGAGTGGGTCAATCAATCTCAACAGCAAAAAGATTGCAGTGCATGCATACAAAATAGAGTTTTGTAATTTTTTTTCATATAATTTTCACTGTTCTTTATTATTTTTTTCAAAAAAAAAAAAAGATTTTCCCGTTTTTCTCCCAAAGATAAGATCTCATTCAACTTAATAATAACTAAATCCTTTTTTTTTTTACTTCATGAATAAAATTTAAAACGCTGCACCTTTGTTCCTATCTAACCATTGAACTTGCCATTTTAAAAGAAACAAATCACGCAGAAACGAATTCTTTCTTCTCTTTGTTGTACCTTGTTGAGTTTCAGACGACTGTCCAGGATTTTACCCTCAGCTGTAAAAAGAAAATCCCCAGCTATTTCGTATAGCAAATATTCGTATCCTCTTTCATCTGCTACTAGAAATTCTCTTTCTCCAAAATCAACATATGTTGATATGGGCTCCACCTCTGCACGCAAGAAGCCAATTTCTTAGTTCCAAATTTTACCGCCAGTTAAAGCAAATAAATAGAACAAACCCATCCCAGATAATCACCGTTCAATTAGAAAAATCTAATTTTGCCTTTTTTTAAACCAACATTAATAATCAAATAATTTTCTTTTCCATGCCTTTTCCAGGAGACAAACAGTAAAGTGGTCTGTGAAACCGACCTGCCATCTCAAAATCATGTAGAATAAAGTCAATTGCGAGCTCTATCGGCGTCTTCGGCGAGCTAAAATTATATTAAAAAATAAAAAACCGAGATGAAGAAAGAGCGTTAGATAATCATATATGCACATAAAATTAGAAGTTCAAAAGCCAAAAATCTACGAAGGACTTAAACAATAATACCAAGGTGACTCAATGGCTTCGCCGACATGGTTTGCCTCTAGTCCCCGAAGCTTCATGATTGCGGAGTCCACCGCTCTCTTGTAAGAATCTGCAGCAATCCCACTTGGGAATATCTTACCGCTGCACAAGAAAAAGAAAGGCTCAATTTCCACCCAAAACATAGAAAAATAACATATCAGCAAAATGCATCAAACTTTTTATCTTTTTTTTTTTTCAAAAAGGAAAACAAATTCGCTCTGAATTGAGAAAAACAGTTTCAAATATCAACTGAGACGTTTAAAAATAAATATGAAATTCTAAACAGTCCAAAAGGAAATAATTTGAAAAGAAGAAAGGATATTATACAACCAAAAATATCACACCGTTAACCAAAAAAAAAACCTGCACCGCCAATTTTTGAAAAATTAAAAAAGTTTCAAAAACCAGAGAAATACAAAAGAGAAGGTTCAACATTCGTATCCCCAGGAAAAGGGAGTATGTGAATATACCTGCGATCGTAAATGTTGTAACGGGCATTGCTATAGTCAGAGAAGCAAGTACGAAGGCCTAATTGGTTAGCGAGCTCCCAAACAGGATTAGACTCTTTGCCACCAACGCCGGCGATCCAACCCGCACCAAGCTCGACAGAGACACCACCGAAACTTTCCTTCCGGATCCTACCGCCGATACGATCCGACGCCTCTAAAATCGTCAAATCCTCTATTCCATTCTCCGCCAGCACTTTCGCCGCAGATAAACCTTAAAAAAAAAAAAAACAAAACAAAAGGAAACCCGAATTAGCCTCTGGTTAACGCATAATTCACTGACAAGCCATTAAGAATATGAATGTGGAGCGGTGATAGTGAGCGGTTACCGGAGATGCCAGCGCCGATAACGATAACGGAGGAGCGGGAAGAGGTATTCATTGTAGAAAGAGAGAGTGATGAAGAAGAAGATGAGGGAAGAGAGAGGGGGGCTTTGGGTTTGTGCTTTTAGTTGGCGAGAGAGGAGGAAATAGCGGGAGTCGGTTTATATAGTTGCGTTGTTCCAATTCTTTTTTCTATTTTGATAATAATTTTATTTTGCGAAAAAATAAAAAAAATATCATTTTTTTAGTGGTGGTTTTTCAAGTTGAAGCAGTTGGACACAAAGTATGAGTTTGCTTCTTTCTGTTTTATTATCGTTTTCCTTCTGTCCAATTTGACGAAGAGTTGACTCAGTTACGCGCATTTGGTAACAGCAAGGGCATAATTGTCATTTAAATTAATATAGTAGGGATTACATATTTAAATAAATTAATAAATTTTGACTGCCCTCTTTTTATAAAATACATAACATAACTTTAAAAAAATTATAATTAGCTCAATATGCTTTTATGTGAATAAAACATCTTTTAAAATAAGAAAATAATAAATTTAAATAAACAATTCATTATGTGATATATAATAAATTATATATTTTAATTTTTTAAGAGATAAGTGCATAAAAAGGTATGAATTTTTATGTAAATTATAATTAAGTGTCCATTATTCAAATTTTTATAATTTAAGATCTCAACTTTTATTAATATTACAAATTAAATCCTCATCCTCTACTATTTATTTTTTCAATTCAACATATTATATTTTCTAATATACAATAGAATTTTTATTATCTCTTTCAAAAAATTATAATTAAAATTATTCATATTTTTATTCGTACTTATCAATCAAGAATTGTCATTTGCACAATATTCCTTTTATGTTTACTATTTTCATTCATTTTATTTTATAATTAATTCATTTATTTACACAGTTATATATATTATTGAAATTGATTTGTTTATTTACGTGGTTATATATATTATTGAAGTCAATGCTTAAAATTTTTTCAGTAATCTACTGAAAAAGAAGTCAATGTTTTAAAAAATAAAAATTAATTGTAAAATTGAGCAGTTAATTAATTGTAATTTGAGTAAAAATTCAGGCATTTTTATGTAATTATCCCATTTTTTTAATATGATCATAAATAATAGAGGAGTGTTGAATAACTTCTCTTTTACCTTCTTCACTATCCACATGCTATGTTTTCATTTTCTTTAATTTAGAATCATATGTACAAATTCACTTGCATATTTATCATCAAAGGAGTGGAGAACAAAAAAAAGAAAAGTAGTTAAAGAGAAAGTATTTAACAATTCCCTAAATAATAAATTAAAAAAAATTCTCAATTATCTATTGAGTCATAACTTGTTAAGAAGAATTAAAAATATCTTTCTAAATTAATTAGTATAACTTTTAATTAATTAATAAAATTTTAATAAAATTTATCGAACAATTATATATAATTTTTCAATATCACTTGATAACAATATAATTAATACTTATAATTAGAAATAATTTATAATTAATGAGGAGATATATCGTTATTATCATAATTACGTGATAATAGTTAATGGATATTAGACAAATATTTGAAAATTTTATAAATAAAATCAGAAATTAATTAATAAGAAAGTTATAAAATAAGGATTATTTTATCAATTATCTAAAAAATAAAATTATTTTTATTTAAAAAGTTTTCACATTTCTAGTATAAATATTACAACTTTAAAAATAAAAGTTATTTTTAACTATAGAATTCTTTTGGATATAGAATTTTAAGAAAAAGACTTTTTATAAATAATAAAAATTATAGAGTTATACTTATTTAAAAAAAATTATTTAAAAAAGTTGTTTCTCACATTTTCATATTTATATATAATATAAATATAAATATATGCTCCAGACTAGTTATAAATGCTGATAAATATGAATTATAGTTTGATAAATTTTTTAAATAATTTTCACTTAATTTGTGTTAAAACGATTTTTAAAAATTACTAATCCTAATTATCTATTTTTTTATAATTCAAGAGTCAATGGATAACAAAGCCATGTAGTTTTTTCAAAATAATTTTTTTTTTATTGAAATTCAATACTAACCAATTACAAAATTATATATATGTGTATTTTTTATTGAGATAATAGATTTATTTGCCCATATCTAATGGTTGCACTAAACCAAATAAGCAATTACTTAAAACTTTACTTATTAATTTTTTAATTATAATTTCTATGTCACGTGTTAATATTTTATTGATTTGTGTAGACGAAAATTTTCATCAAACATAAACACGTATCACAACATAATATTATTTCTCATATTTTTTAAAATTCTACTCCAAATTGTCTTTATTTTTTTTTTCAATTTTTACTTTTTTCTTTTTAATTCGGAAGTTGGATTAATGGGAAATTAAACTCTTTATTAAAGTTTGAACTTTTAACAAATTAATTAAATTAAATGTAATCCCATATTTTATTATTTTTAAAATCATAAATCAGTTAAATATAATGTTTGATTTATATATTTTGGTTTCATAGACTCAGAGGACAAAGAAAAAAGCAGAATCTCTAAATCAGATATAGCAAAATATCTGTTTGTTTGTTTTTATTAATTTTTAACTCATTTCAAAGCATAAAACCATTCTTTTTCCATTTTCACTGGTCAGTGGATAGTAGGTAGATCTGCATCACTCTTTTACTTCAACTACAGAACGAGATGATGATGAAGACTATATTCGTTTTGCATTTTATACTTAATGAGAAAAAAAAAAAAAAAAAAGAGAGAGAGATGGGAGCATAAGAAATTAAAATCGAGAGGGAAATTTTTTTAATTTTGATTAAAGCAAATAAAATAAATTATACTCCATGTGAGCTTTGTGGAACTCACTTTTCAAGTCAAGTGTGTCAAAATTTTCAGTCAACTTTGCCACATCAATTTCTGTAAGTTCGATTTTTCCTTTTCTGTTACGTTTTCTAAGTTTATTATATTTTATTATTATTTTTTTTATATAGTTCATGAACCTAGGAGCGTCGAGGATGATGGTTTTTTTATAATTTATTAATGTATTATTTTTATAATATATTATTGGTATATAATGTTTGAAATATATGTTCGATTTGTTGTTATTTTATAATTATATTTTAGTTATTTTATATAAAATTATTATCTAAATATATTATGAATTTGATTTTATATTTAGTTGAAAAATATAATAAATTAAAATTTAAAAATTAAACTATTATACTATGAAAAATCATCAATTTGATGGTCTAAAATTTGATTATTTTTCATAATTTTGATATCATAAAATAAAATCAGAATATGATACTATCATCATCATAATGCAAATAAACATAGTTATAAAGGGTATAATATATTAAGAAATCATAAAAAATGTCTATACGATATATTTAAATATATTATTTTTTATTTTTTTATCAATAATCTATATAAAATATATTAGTTTGAGGGTATTAAAATTTAATAAAATAAAAATAAATGATTTTTTTTGGAACAATAAAAATAGGAGTTTAATAATGACACGAAATCTTTAAAGTTTATTAGGTTAGATAGGTTTTTCTTTATTTTTCTTTTTCATACGTAATTACTTTAGTTACAAAAGTATTCTCCCCATTTCTTTATTTTTCTTTTTCTTCATTAGTTTTTTGGATACGTAATTCCTTTATTTACAAAAGTGTCCTCCGTTATCAGACGCAGAGCAAGAATAGGCAAGCCAGCCGCACGTGATGTTCTTTAATTCTACACGTGCAACAAGAATTCGGCGGCTCTGTTCAATAACAAACGGCCGTGAACTTGGCATTGTGGGATTTTTCTTATAAATTATTTTGGCCTTTCTGTCAACTTTCAATTGGAAATTAAAATTACAAGTCAAAGGTCAAAACAAACTTTTATTTTTCTCTAAATTTTCTTTAATTAAAAAGAATCCAACAGCGGTAACACCCGATTTGAAACGAAGTGTCTATTTAATATATTTATATATATATATATATTGAATGTATATATTTTTAATTGTAAAATTAAATTATAATACTTATTCGGTAATTTAAGTAAATATATTTGAATTTTTTATTTTTTATGACTCTCGTATTGAATATATTTAATCATAATTCTTAGAATCAAACTGCACTTATCCTTTAATTAATTTTTAACAAGTTGGGCATTCATAAATTATTTTTTATCCCTTTACGTATAATATTTGGCTCTCCTTTCTATCTGTGCTGTCTTTGATGCTCCAGATTGGCGACAGAGTGTTATCACTGCAATCTCTCGTGGCCATATACATTCTATTTTTAATGAAAATATAATTATCTTGTTCATTTTATTTATTATGGTAATGGCCAAATCGATTCCACCTCGTCTTTTATTATTTTATTTCGATTGGAGGATTTACTTTTATTCCTTCCTTTAACTTTCTAATGAATGTGAAATGGACTGATGATTACTAAAACCACATACAATTTTCATTTCTTTTGTCTTCCTTTTTATAGAATCAGTAACAGTAATATATTAAAAAAATAAATTATCTTTTTCTATATGTACCTGTCAAATTTATGTCTAATTTTTTTATAATTATATTATTTGATGTGAAGTATTAATCAAACTTTTATTAAAGAAAAAGTAATTAAATTTTTAATTATTGAAATATAGATGACTTTTAAATTTATGTCAATTTTAAAAACATTGTGCGATTTAAAAATAAATGTAATAAAATCATAAACGTGGTTACGTTATCTACTCTTTATTTATAT
>CANXYI010409506.1:0-11079 GCA_948208565.1 Hura crepitans | reverse complement strand
AAAGACCCGGATTTGGAGACCAAGAAGCAAAAAGTGGCAATATTGAGCAAGCAACTATATGGGAACAATGTGCAATCAACTGAAATCAGTGCAAAGGGTGAACATGATTTTCATCCCACTATATTTTTATTAACAAGGTTTTAATGGATCATATTCATAATTTATAATCTTTCAAGGGAAAGTATTATGATATAATATAAATGGATGACTATTTATAAATATGATAACTACTTATAGATAAACTATATTTATTTAATCTTTTTATTATATTTAAAATTTATTTAATAAGATTTTCTTTACTTGTATATACCTACTTCATATCATTATTCAAAAGACATAATAAAAAGAATAATAAATTTTTTAATACATATTTTCTCCTTCTTTATTTTAATTATAACAAAACTTATATTTTTGATTTCCCGATCTAGCATATTTAGCCATGAATACTAGTTGAATCATGTTACATAAAAAATAAATTTAATAAAAATTAAATATATCATATTAACATATTGAAATCTTAATATTTATTTTATTTTCTCTTACCGTCTAAATATGCAAAATGAACAAGTAAATATGAAAATCGAATAATTTTAATGTTTCGAGATGAAGTGAGGCAAATTTATCATAATTTTAAAATATTAAAAACATTAGTAGAATTCCCCGTAAAATCTCTTATGGCTAAATTTTAGTAGCTTTTTGTTCTTTTAGCTAAATTTAGTAGCTTAATCAAGAATAGCGATGAGCATAATTCAATCTTAATTAAAAATTAAATTAAATTGTATAATTTAATTTAATTTTTTAATTTAATTTTAATTAATAATTTTGAATATAGATTAATTAATTTGATTCGATTTAATTTTATTAAATTTAATTTGATTAGCGCATTATTTTGTATTAAATTTTTTTATTTCATATATTTATCAAAAAATTAAATTCTATTCTATTTTATTAAAATTCTATTTTACCGTAATTTCATTTGATTTTATTGAATTTTACTTTAATTTTAATTTGACATATTTTATTAATTTTAATTATTTTAATTTAATTCAATTGAAAATCAATTTAAATGAAAAATAATTAACTCCCATTTAACGGTAACTTTCTTTTAACGGAATCAAACGGGCCATGTCAGTCAACTGGCGTTTTCCGTTACTGAAAATTCGTCTATTTTCTGCTCTCTCTCGCTCTCTATGGTTCTCAGTGTTGACTATATCTTCCATGAATAATTTTCCCGCGTTTTCTCAGTAAACAATCATTCTGCAAATGGCAGCTGTGGACACAGGAGATGAAGAAAACACATGGAAAGAAGTATTAAGAAAGATGTTACCTGCCGGTGTGCCATTACCTGATGAAGATCACCTTGATTACTCAATCGCCGTCGAGTACCAAGGTCCTCCAGTTCCCTACGATGTCCCTCGCGTCGATCCAGTTAACATTGATTCTATTTCAATTGGCACTTCTGCTCTAGTCTCAGTTTCCGATGAGGAGCTCTCTGTCCCTGTCGCTACTCCGATCGGTGCTTCAGCAATTTCCAGGTTCAGCCGCTTTGGGAACGGAAGCGCCAGTACGGCTGTTATAGTCAGAGAATCATCGAGTTCAATAACGCAAGCTGAAACCGGAGCAAACGGAGAAGATGAGGAAGAAGAAAGAGAAGAAAATGGTGAATCTGAAGTTGCAAATGGAAGAGAGAATGAGGATATTGGGAAAAATGAAGGGAAGCGAGTAAAATTGAAATTCAATACACCTAACGATTCGGAAACTGAGGATGATGGGTATTCGTCGACACAGTCGAGTGCCCCTACCGATGCTGTTGGTCAAGCATCTTCGATGGCTCCAAGAGGATATAGGCAGAGAAGAGTTTGCAGTAGATGTGGAAAAAAGAGTAGGTTGAAGGAGAGAGAGGCTTGTTTGGTTTGTGCTGCGAGGTATTGCAGCAATTGCTTGCTTAAGGTAATGGGTTCAATGCCTGAAGGGAGGAAGTGTGTTAGTTGCATAGGGTATCCCATAGATGAATCAAAGAGGTCTAGTTTGGGTAAGTGTTCAAGGATTTTGTCTAAAATCTGCAGTCCAATGGAGATTAGACAGATCATGAAGGCGGAGAAGGAGTGCGCGGCCAATCAATTGAGACCTCAGCAATTAGTTGTGAATGGGAGGCCGCTCAGGCAAGAGGAATTGGTTGAAGTTTTGGGTTGTCCTATTCCACCTCAGTATTTGAAGCCTGGAAAGTATTGGTATGATAAGGATTCAGGACTCTGGGGAAAGGTGAAAAATAATGATAATGGTGATAAAAGGAAGAAAAGAAATAGTAGATTAACAGATTTAAAACTTTATTTTGCATTTGTTAACAATTTACTTGTTGGATTTCAGGTGGGAGAGAAGCCCGACAGGATAATTAGTTCCAAACTCAATGTTGGTGGGAAGCTAAGGCTGGATGCTAGCAATGGAAACACAAGGGTTTATATTAATGGTCGTGAAATCACCAAGATTGAGCTGAGAATGTTGAAGGTATTTTACTTTCTTCGTCCATGCATATCACTTGGTCAAATTTGTCTATAATGAGTGTTGGTGACAGCAATTTTTGGTTAGCCGAAATGGAAAATCTCAAATCCTTTTATGTGCAAAGGGTATTACAGACCTAAGTCTACGTTACCATATATTTCGAATTTTCATATCAATGGTAATTGTTCATACAGTATAACATGATAAATATGAACTTTAGAATACTGAGCGCAAAATCAATGAAGGAATTTGATTCTCTTTCTCTTCAAGCGGAGAAGCTAGAGACCTTTCATCATTTACAGATATTGTAAAATCATATCAGTTCACCGCCTAGAGTTGTTTTTACTGCTAAACAGACACTTCTAAAAACTGTCCTGTTTTGCTAACTTTTTTCTTCAACATCCTCTCGCTACCCTTTACAAAAAGTGTCTTTAGGGCCACGCATTTGAGTATTCTAG
Organism: Hura crepitans; assembly: GCA_948208565.1. Classification (NCBI taxonomy): domain Eukaryota; kingdom Viridiplantae; phylum Streptophyta; class Magnoliopsida; order Malpighiales; family Euphorbiaceae; genus Hura; species Hura crepitans. The sequence continues at coordinate 8,122 of CANXYI010409506.1, read as the reverse complement.
CTTTTATTTGTTTTGACAAAGTAACTGTCTTCTGAAACTGATAATCTAATGTTCTAAATTAAATATCTTTGCTCTTCTGCTTGCACAAAGATCAATAGATTTGGTTCGACTGAGGGCCTCAGGCATTGTAACAATTCAACTTATTTTTTTTCTTATTGGCATTTATTTCAGCTGGCCAAGGTACAGTGCCCTCGGGGTACACATTTTTGGGTGTACGATGATGGCACATATGAAGAAGAAGGTCAAAATAAGATAAAAGGAAACATATGGGGAAAGGTTCTCTCGTAATCTGTGGATAATATTTATGATTTGATAAACAAAATCTTACGCTTAACCTATGATTGTGAATTGAATCCAGTTGGAATTTGATTTTTGGTAGGCAGGCATCTACTCGTTTCATCTGTTCATTATTTTCACTGCCTGTACCTTCTGGTAATCCTTTTGGCTCAGAAGAAGATCCTACTACCGTTTCTGGTAGGTTGGTTCCCAAGTACTTAGAAGAAGGAAGGGTCCAGAAACTTCTGTTATTGGGGTTGGAAGGATCTGGAACGAGTACAATCTTCAAGCAGGTCGGCTCATACTCAAAGTTCCTTTCTTGATTTTGTTTAATAGAAATTTCAGAAGTATTCATGTACTTTGATATTATTTATTTATTTTGCTTTGTTTTGCTATCATTGTTATGGAATGTGAGATTTTTTCTCTTTTTTCTACTATGTCCTTTACTATGTGTGCATTTCCTTTTGTGCTTTGAAAGCGTGTTACTTTTTTGGAGGCTTCAGCCAGATCCTGATGTAATTTACTATGTTAACAAAGATATTGGTGAAGCTAGGCTATTGTTAACCATTGAATATTTTGCACAATGTTGGTGCTGCGTAGCTAAACTTATCTTTTGGTTCTTCGACTGGTCTTTCTATAGTCTGCAATGTTGCATGTCCTTTAGTTTCCATTTGGGAAATGTTTTTTCACTGGTGATGTTGCTTTTTAGTTTCTATTTGCTTCTTTTGTAACAATTGATCTCTTTATGTGATAGCTGTATGGGGAAGAAGAATGAATTGCTTTGCATCAAATAATGATACTTTAATTTGATACTCTTAATGTTTAGGGAAGGACAGTTCATTGCTATGATTATTTTTCACATGGCAAAGTTCATATTCTGATCCTTCTTCTTCTGAATGAAACAGGCAAAGTTTTTGTATGGGAATAGATTCACTTCAGAAGATTTGCAGAACATCAAGCTTATGATTCAAAGCAATATGTACAAATATCTTAGTGTACTACTTGAAGGCCGAGAGAGGTTTGAAGAGGAAGCTCTGATGGAACAGGAAAATGCTGCTGTAAATGCTGAAGAATCTGTTTCAGGTCCGAAACAACTAGTCCATTTTATCTTTTTTTCCTTTTTTTTTAATTTTCAGTTATGGTTTTCTTTTTTTTTTTTTCTTTTCTGAAATTTTTTTGATTTGGTAACATTGTTCGTCATTTCGTATTTTAAAACATTGTATGTAGTCATTTCATAGTAAATCTGGTTCATTCTAAATTTCTAATTGTAGATATGTCAGCTTAGAATATGTTAACTGGTGAATAGCTGATCATTGCTCCAGATTTAAATGAATCAGTTAAGCTGGGGTTGTTAAGTAGGTTAATTTCATTTTAATTCTGTTACTTGTTGCAATAACAGTTGAAAGGAAATTCTCTAGTTAGCTCCTAAGTCTTGTTGTGAGATTCACTCTCTCTCTCTCTGTTTTATATATATATAAGAGAGAGAGAGAGCTATTTGTATGTGGGGATGTGTAAGCCAATATATTTCTTTTTCTGAACAAATTAAAAAAGAAAGAAAGAAAAAAAAAAAAAAGAAGCCTTTGAAGTGGTTAAAGTGAATAATGTTTGGGCAAACAGGAGTCGAAGTAAATCAACACTGCATCTACTCCATAAACCAAAGGTGCAGGCAGTTTTCTGATTGGTTACTGGATATCATGGCTTCTGGAGACTTGGATAACTTCTTTCCTGCTGCAACAAGAGAATATGCTCCTGTTGTTGATGAGGTATGGAAGGATAATGCTATTCAGGAGACATACAAGAGACGAGAGGAATTGCATCTTCCTGATGTTGCCAAATATTTTCTAGATCAGGTATTCCTCAAGTGTTCTTTTAACATAGTTTATAACGAAGTAGTTTAGTCTGCTTATTCGGTTCTTCTCGTTTTCTATTTATTAATTAGCTACCTAGCTTGATATACATTTTGTTTGCAGCCGTTTGTCATACTTTGGAATTTTGATAATGTGTATGTATTTATTATGCATTATATATTATGAGGTTTCTGTCATGTGTAAGGCTCAAAACTTTGTATCATTGTTTCATAAGTAGATGAGATTATCTATTTTTCCTTTTCCCAATTTGGTATGCCTATATGGACCTCATGGATGGAAACCCCAGTACTAAAAGCAAGGAGATTCATTTTCTCCATTTACTTTTTCCCCCTTCAACAGGATAATTTTGCCGAAGGGATACTAGTGAAAAAAGAATAGAGATAAATTTCTTCTAAAGTATATTCCTCGTTGGTAGAAGTGAGACATGAAATAAATTTGGGATTGTTTTGCAACCTTTCATGTGTCATCTAGGACAAACTCAGATGCTTTATATAGAAGCTGGTATAAGTTCTGGTCTATCCACTGTTGGCACAGATGCCTATATGCCAGAATTTTGGGTTGCATATCTGCATTACATACCTTGCAGTTAGTTCAGCCACTTAGAGATTGTCTAAAGAAATGCTTCAACTGGCAAAGCCTTACAATATTAAGCATGAGAAAACTACTGGACCTGCAGACGTGTGTACATTACAGCAGTGGATTCTACAAGAGCAGCATATAATTGGAATTATCCTCTAGAACTCTTGAGTGTTGATGTCTTCCGGTAGCATGTAGGAAAAACTAGTAATTGCTAATAAATAGCTTGAATTCAGCTTGCACAGTATGTGCAAAGCATGAAATTAGTATATTTCTATTTGATTCGTCCTTTTAACAGTGAGATATAGTATTATTTTTCTAGATGACCCAGAAATTTAGAGTAGGTGCGAATTCCCCCAATTTTACTTGTGCTGTCTATCTGGTTAAAATATATTTGTATTCATTACTTGGCTGTTTTTTTCTTTGTGCTGCAGCACAAAATGGAATGTACACTTGATCATGGATTCTAGTAGGCGTTTGGAACTTTGGAAAATTGATCATCAGGCTGTGATAGCATAGGCTACCTTGATGAAATATTCCTCCGAGTTGCTAGGGTCTTTTCATAATATTCCACTAGGTCATTTGACGAGATATGAAGGGCATCAAATACATGTAAGATTTTAGGTGCCTGCCTAAATTTAAATGCATACAAGAAAATGTAATAGATACGGGGCAACGAAGATCTTGCTTCACACTGTCATTTCCTGGACAGTGATGAAACAAAGGCAAGACAGGAAGTTAAAATTCTGATTCTCTTGTAAGAATGGATGCTTGATGCTTTGAATATTATTTCATTTAAGATGACTTTCGTAAAACTAGTTCTACTAGAATGTCGTTTTCCACCTTTTGATATCCTATTGAAATTCCTTTTGTGGAAAAGAAAAGGTGGTGGGTTCGTTGTGTTGTTTGGTGGGTGCCACCCAACAATGAAACCTATGCGAAGATTGTTGGAATGGAGCTTTTATTATTTTAAGATTCCATTGCATAGGGCATGATGTACAGTACCATCCTTCTTGGGTGAATTACTATTTTATCCCCCTGATATCAGATCACTAATACTAGATAGCTCTAGTTGTTTCAAAAAGTGAATTATTGAGGCCTTCCATTGACCTAATAGTCTAGGTTAATTGCCAATCCTTTTCTTGTAATTCTAATAATATTCTCTTCAAATTCGAAATGAGTGAAAAGCTAATAAAATAGTTTTCGTTTTCTTTTTGTCTTTGCTTCCAGTTTCTTCTTTTGTAATTGCCTTCTTTGCTAGGGAGAAAAGCACAGGAAAGGGCTTTTTGCAACTGTTGAGCCCAATTGCTAATTTTCCGTTTGTTCTAGTGCAGAACTTTTCCTCCAATTTCCAAACTTCCGTATGTTGATGGATATTAGTTTTCTTTTCAATGCAGGCTATTGAAATATCAAGCAATGAGTATCAACCTTCAGAAAAGGACGTCCTATATGCTGAAGGAGTTACACAGAGCAATGGCTTTGCTTTCATGGAATTCTCATTTGATGACAGAAGCCCCATGTCTCAGATATATAATGAAGACTTGGAACGTCCGCCTTCTTTGAGCAAGTAAAGATCTTCATTCTTTTCATCTAAATTTTTACTCAAAGTGTTGTTGAGTTGTAAACATCTAATGATCCTCTCTGTCTTGTGGAATTTCCAATGGCCTCAGGTACCAGCTAATTCGTATAAATTCCAAGGGATTGCATGATGGTTGCAAATGGCTGGAAATGTTTGAAGATGTGAAAGCAGTTATTTTCTGTGTCGCACTGACCGACTATGATCAGTTATGGCCCAATGTTTCAGGTCCTCTGAGTAATAAAATGCTGGCGTGCAGAGACATGTTTGAGAGCTTAGTGAGGCACCCATGTTTTAAAGACACTCCTTTTGTGATTTTGATGAATAAATACGATGCATTTGAGGACAAGATCAATCAGGTTCCTCTGTCCACTTGTGAGTGGTTCAAGGATTTCAGCCCTTTGAAGGCTAACCGCAACAGACAGACCTTGGCTCACCAAGCTTACTACTACATTGCAATTAAGTTCAAGGAGCTGTACTCATCAATTAGCGGCCGGAAGTTGTTTGTTTGGCAGACCAGAGCCCGGGAACGTGCTTCGGTGGATGAGGCATTCAAGTACATAAGAGAGGTCCTCAAGTGGGATGAAGAAAAGGAGGATGACATTTATGGAATCCTTGGGAATGATTCGTTTTACAGTACAGAAATGAGCTCCTCTCCTTATATAAGGCCTGAATAACTACCTAATCCCTTTCAGCTTGGCCAATTCACCATTTTTTGGATTGGGAGAGTGGTGAAATTTGCTCAGTAATCAGAGTCCCTGGTAGTAGTTCATGGTTTTATGCTGACATGATAACGAGGAATTGCCAGAACTCTCTGGTTCTGAAGGATGTTGCTGTTGTGTGGGTCTCCCGGGTAGGGATTGGTAATAGCTTAATCTGGGGGAGGATTAACCTTTTTTTTATTATTTTTTTTATTAAGGTGTATGGAAATTATTTTATCCACCTATTCCCAGTGTCTGTTTCGTCATTTTCCAGCTATATTGTTGTCAAAGGTGAAAAAAATTAAAATCAAATTCGAACTTGTTTATGATCAAATTCATTTAATTTATAAAATAATCGGATTCAATTTGATTTAATGTATGATTCGTTTAGCTCGATTCATTTATCATTCGCTCGTGATCCGTTAATTTTTTTTTATTATATGGCTTATAAAAATAATTATTTTTTATAGATTATAATTCGTTTAAATTATGATTCAATTCGATTTAATATAATCTATTATTCACAATTTTTTTATTAATTTATGATACAATTAATTTGATATAATCTAATATGATTCCATCTGCCCAACTCGTTTGTTGTTTATAATTGTTGTGGTTGAAGAAATTAATTAAATATGTAGACTAATATATATATAGAATATTGAATTTCACTGCTTTTGGCAAGAGAAATATTCTGCTAAAAGTTGAAGGGATTTAAAAGAATTATCTTTTATTATGAATAAATTAGCGTAATAAATATTTTAATTCCAAGTAAATTGCATAGGATTTTTTTTCTCAAAAAATAATCAAAATTTCAAACTGAATTTTCTCGAATATTCCAAAAATTAAATATAAAACTTTCTCTATTAATAAATACAACGTTTTAGTAATTTTTTATATAAAAAAATCGAATTTAATTATTCCCAAATGGGATCACTAATTTAATATTGAATAGTAATAATTAAAAAATAAAAAAATTAATCTTTCTTCACAATAAATTTAATTAATTAATAGTGAAAGATTGACGCGGCAGTGTGGAAAAAGGAACGGTCGTTAACGCGCCAAAACTGCTTGAACCCAAACTAACCATGTCAAACTCAACTTTCTTTTTTCTGTTTTTTTAATTTCTTTTTTCTCCATTTGAATAGAAAAAAAAATAAAAATAAAAAATAAAAAAAAGATTCAACGTTCAATATTCAAAAACACCCATTTAACACAACATAAAATTCTTGAATTTGAACCATTCTCTCTTTCTTACAATTCATTTCTCCGTCTCTACTCACCTCTTGACCCTCAAAATCTAAACACCGTGTCTGAAAATTATACCTTTTCTTTCAAAGCCGCTTATTGAACAATTCTTATATGCCCACTTATTTAAACCATTCCATCTTTCCCATTACCTGATTTCCATACCCAGATTGTACCCAGTTCGAGAAAAAGGAAAAAGTTTGTTTCTTTGATCTTTCATCCTTCGAGTTATCCCTCCCAGAATGGTTTTTGGCTGGAGAAGAAAGAGCCAGAATGGTGGCAAGAAGAAACCATTGGAGCTTGTGGTTCCTGATGGATTTGTTTGCCCCATTTCTCTTGATCTTATGAGAGATCCTGTCACTTTGTCCTCTGGGATTACCTATGATCGTCAAAGCATCGAGGCTTGGCTTCAACTTGGCAACTTCACTTGCCCTGTCACCAATCAAATCCTTACCACCTTCGACCTCGTTCCTAATCATTCTCTCAGGAAGTTGATTCAAGATTGGTGTGTTGAGAATCACCGCTTTGGTATTGAAAGGATACCAACTCCCAGAGTTCCCATCTCTTCCTTCCAAGTCTCCAATCTTCTTTCCAATCTTGATTCTTCTGCTAAATGTTTTGACAAATCTGATTGCTTCTCTTTGCTGCAATTAATCAAGAAATGGGGTCAAGAAAGTGAGCGTAATCGGAACTGCATTCTTGCCAATGGATCTGCTGCAGTTCTTGCTTCGGTTTTCGATTTGTTTTCCAGCAATTCTTTCGAATCCAATGCTGATATTCTTGAGGAAATCTTGTCCTGCATGAACTGTTTGAATATGTTTCAATCAATGGACGATGAAACACAGCTCTACTTAGGATCGACGAGATCTTTAACTTCAATGGTTTGGTTCTTGAAAGGCTTTAGATCAGATGTTTCGTCGAAGCACAACTCCATTGTTGCAATGAAGGAGCTTATTTCTTCTGATCAACTTCATGTAGACTCACTGGCCGCCATTGAAGGTGTAAACCGGGTGCTTTTCATGCTGATTAAAGATCCGATTTCACCAGCAATAACCAAAGCTTCACTCTTTGTGATCTTTCATCTGCTTTCATCAAGTGATCAAAGCATCAAATCAGAATTTATCGACATGGGTTTGGTTTCTTTAGTGTTAGAGATGATAATCGAATCGGATCGAAACATCTGCGAGAAAGCTTTAGGAGTGTTCGATAAGCTCTGTGATAGTGAAAAAGGAAGGGAAGAAGCATACAACAATGCATTGACATGGCCAGTTCTGGTGAAGAAGATACTGAGAGTTTCAGAATTGGCAACTCAGTACTCAGTTTCTTCGATTTGGAAGCTAAGCAAAGATGGAATTAGAGAAGATGAAACACTGATTGAGGCTCTGCAAGTTGGTGCTTTTCAAAAGTTAGTTTTGCTGTTGCAGATTGGCTGTGTTGATGATACGAAGGAGAAAGCTACTGAGCTTTTGAAGTTGATGAATCCTTACAGAAATCATGGATTTGAATGCATTGAATCTCTTGATTTCAAGAATCTTAAACGTTCATTTTGAAGTTTTTTTTAATTTTTAGTAATTTCATATTATAATTCTTTTTTTTTTTCTTCTTCTATAATATGTAGATATTCGTGTTCACTTCTGCTCATAAATTTTTTATTTTTTTTAGTCAGAGAAAAGAATTGTAATAAATAAATTTATTATTCTTTTTCTGCATGTATTTTTTTTATGTTCTTCGTTTTAATGTTTCTGGTAATCTTACACAGTTTTGATAGTAGGAATAAATTAATTAGGCTTTCCTCAATTTGTCATTATTTACGGATTATTATTATAAACTAATTAAGTTATTATTTAAATCTCTAAACTTGATAAAATTTTACGAAT
>CANXYI010409483.1:0-12863 GCA_948208565.1 Hura crepitans | reverse complement strand
TATGTAACCTGAATTTAAAAAAAACACTTATATATATATATATATATATATATATATATATATATATATATATATATATACATACATACATACATATATATTTCTTAATCAACCTATCTCCATGATCCATCTTATCACTCCACATCATCATTCTCAACATCATAGTCTCAACCTCAGGAAGACATCAAGCATGCATTAATTTATTTGAAATAGTTTAAACTTAGGATTACAATCCCTAAAGAACCTAATATTTACAAATAATATAGTTTAGGCCCTAAAATATATGCATTAATTCAAAAAGTGCCTTCTATGTCTATATGTTACATAACTTAATCACATACATCATAAAGGATACCAAAATATTGGCTTTCAATTTCACTGAGATGCTCCAAGGCTCAAGCTTGCTTGTGCTTCTAACCTATGCATCGTAAATAAAATGATATGTTAAGCATTTTGCTTAGTGGTGAAATTGATTTAAATCATAATTTGGCCACATTAATTTACCAATCACACAAGATTTCTATTAAACATAATATGTACAATTCATGATGCCTAAAATAAGACAAAGTCAATCAGTATGTATGTGTAATAGCATAAAATCATGTCATCACATCATTTAACATAAATATGCCTATCAATATAAATTTAATCATTTATTGAACGAAAAGAATATTTCATTATAATTCTTTAAAAAATATTAATTTTTTCCAAATTCATACATAATGTGCTTTCAATTAAATTTTTAATTAGCATTTAACTTTGCCCATAATATCAAAACACGTCCTATGGATAACGGGGGTTAATGGCCAGTATGACTACCATGAACTTGAAAGTCTATCAACCAATGTGGATTCAAAGATCAAACATAACATAATATGATGGCCATTACAACCATTTATGAACCCGAAGTTCATCTATAAATGTGGATCCAAAAATCAAAAATAAGGATATCTTTCGGTTAGAATAAAAGTCGACTTGTAGACTAAAACATGAAATAGTAGCGTAGTGCCTTAGCAGCTACTAACATACCCTTAATTGATCAATCATCTTTTCTATCTAGGTTGTTAAGCATATGGGCATTCTAACATATTTCTTTTAATTTCATCTATAAATGTGGATTCAAATTAAATAATCAATTCCTTAATTATACATACTTATGGCAAAAAAAACTCAACTTCAACATATTCAGATGACCACTTAAGTCATAAATATCATCATATTTAGCATATTCTTCAAGTGCATTTATATTCATTACTTATACATAAATTCTTCAAATGGTCAATTTGGCCAACCAATTTGATAACACCATACATTTCTATTTTCTTCATTTATACAATTCAAAAACAATTTAACATCAATTTACCATTAATACATATCATATATGCTCGTTAATTAACTCATACATGAAAAAGAGCATTAAATAGCTATTCGGCCAATTTACTAATTCCACCATTTCATCCATACTTTACTTATTCACATGTTACACATATTCATTTTAATCGGACATACCATTAACATGATCTTTTACAAGATTATCATATTAATTTCATTAAATTCTCATTATGCACACACAATTAACATTATGGAAAATTAAGGCATTATTAATTATTCACAATATAAGTCAATTTCACATACCAAAGTGATTGCTATACGACCCTGATAACTGTTCATACTTTCAATTTCCCTTTATCACGTCCTCATTCCATTTCAACAATTGCCCATTATAGATTTGATTTTAGAAAATTCATAAAAATTCATATAATACCTGAAAATTTTGAACAACTATATTTTTTGACTCTTTGGCACCCACTTAAAATGAGAAAAATATTAGATTCTCAAAAATCTTACCTAATTAAAAAATAGGCACTATCCACACAACTCAAAAACATGAAAATTCATATGTTTTTCTCCATAAAAAAGCCTTAAATAGTGTCAATGACTAGTGTAGACTTATTTGTTATAATTTATTTGAGGATTTAAGCTTGGATTTACTAGATCAATTGTGAAAAAAATGAAAACTCTCTTCTCCTTAATTGTCGAGGAAGATGAGGGAGTGAGGGGTGAGAAAATGATTTACGAACTTTGACTAAAAAGTAAAAGTTAAAGTGTATTTATAGTATTTGGAAAATTATTTTCTTATACCTTTAAAAATAATTTCTCCCATAACTTAATTCATTTTTTTTTGTCATTCCACTTCTAGAAATTAGATAAATTAGGTCTCTAAATGCTGTAAAAATTAGTGCTCAAAAATTGAAAGAAACTAAATTAAGATGTCAATTTTATGCATCCTAAAATTCAAATAAAATACTTTCTTATAACACCCCTTCCCTATTCTTAAAGGAACCAGACAAGGAATGCTACTTCTGATTGGTCACCCATCCTTAAATTGCTCCCGTAGTTCATTCATTTAACACTTATGCTATTAATTAATTTCTTTACCTAAGCAGGTATTTTCTTATATCTTTTCATATAACCCTCTTATATTAACTATATCCATATGATAAAAACATATTTCTTGTTGACAAAAACATATTTTATGCAAGCTATTCATTTTATGGACAAATAGGTAGCATAACAGCTATCTAGGTACTAACCCCAAAATATATACCTGCAAAAATACACTTATAATATTATCCTCAATCTTCCTTCATCTCCTGGACCCTTCTGGTCCTCTAATCCACACATTAGTATACAACAACCATAGATATCAACGCATAGGGACTGGGACCCATAACAATTAGACAAGCCAAATAGTTATGATATTAGGTATCCATTAATATATCGGGTTAATAATATACGAAAATACAGTTCTTGCCAAGCTAAGCCTACCCCCACACATATATACATGAGTGCCAAACATGAGACCATTAAAAGATATAGAATGGTACCTTTAGATGAGAATAGCTACACTACAAAACTAATTTAAGGCTAGACAGCTAACTTATCATGAACCTGCACATCAAAACACAGACACACTAATTATATAACTCAGTGGTGGATTTATTGCAATAAAAGCATGTCATGCAATCACATATGTTTCATACAATTCTAACTTCATCATGTAGTGTACAAATATAACATTATTAAAATAATATCAAATTATTATTCTATCTAATTCACTATATTACTAGTCTCTAGTTATAGCCTTTATTTTATATAAATTAATCATTCAATATTTATAATTACAATCCATAATATCCATTTTCATTATAGGCCCAAACAAGAAAGATGACACTTTAAAACACTGGGTTATAGGGAAATCTAGACTATACAGTGGCCTACATTTTAGTCCCTGACAATTGCACATGCTTAGTGTAGTGGCCCTATCTCGAAACCACCATGGCAGTACCCATATAGTGCAGTGGCCTATCTCAAGACCTCGATAGCTACACTTACTCTATATAGTGTAGTGGCCCTTATCAGGACTACTTTGGCTATACCCATTTAGTGTAGTGGTCTATATCGACACCTCAATAGTTATACCCACCTAATGTAGTGGTCCCATTTAGGAACTATCATGGATATACCCACTTAGTGCAGTGGTTAATGTCTTAACCTCGGCAACTACACCCACCATCATAATCATAGCCCCGAAGGCACAGTAAATCTTATAGCTACTAATCCCTAGTTGATCGATTAACCCATTTAGTGGGTGTCTAACTAATGGCCAACTGTCTATTTATTACCTTTATTTATTTACTATTCATTTATTCTATTTATTTCCATGTTATTACGACATATATATTAGGCAATTTCATCTACTTAATTTTCATTGGATAGTTATTAGTCACTTTTTCCATTAGACAGTTATGGGTCATTTTATGAAAAAGTTACTATTCATTTGGTCTTTTCTCATTCTTCTCCTGGCCTTATGCCATTATGTACCATACCTTTATATCTCACATAATATTACATTTCCATCACCGTACTTCATCATTATTTTTATCATAATCTTTCTTGCACAATAAATCTTATAAGTACTCAAATTTATATACTCATTATATGCCACATAATAAATCTTTCTCCAAACTTTGTGTACATTTTTCATTACTAATTCTTACACTGCTCTTTTCCATAATGCCATATATGATCATAACCATGTATCATACCATTACCATGCATATATTTGCACATGTTATGTTCTATTTTTGTTACCTAAATTATTACCATCACATTACATCATGATTAACATCGTGGTACATCATGTACACATATCATGCATAATTGCACATGCCACGACATACATGACATACATATGACCATACATACATCATGGCTTTACACATGCTTTTTCATCCAAAACAAATCCATATCATCATTTTATCATCTAGTTTACACTATGGCATTCTTATCACATCAAAACACATGCACATAAGCATAAACCAACACTTTTATACACACTTTTATGCATGAACACATACCAACAAATGTTGGCATGCATCAATTGCATTAAAACCACATACCTAGGGTTGAATTCCACCTTTCTTCACCCTTTTATGGCCTTGTACCCCTTGGTTCTTCACTATTCCTTCTCTCACTTACATATGTAACCTAGAACTTAAAAAATACATATAAAATCCTACGAAGCTCTAAATCAAAACCTCTAAACATGGTTTTTGTTAGAATTATCAAGGCTACATAAAAAAATAAAAACTAAGAAATAAGCACTTACACTCTAAAAAAGGCACTATTCACCCCCATAACCATATCTTCCATATAAGAGCTTGTTTTTGAGTTCTATCACTTGGATAGTGTTCTATGTGCCATAGAGGTAAATTCCCATATAATGTTTGCAAGGTTTAGTAGAGAATTAATGTCGTAAAGAGAAAAAAAATTGGTGGAAAGCTTTCCTTTAGTGATGGCACAATTTTTTAGGAATAAAGAGAGGTGGGATGAGGCTTTTGTGCACATGTGGCCATCCCACATGTGTAACATCATGTATATGGGTAAGTGGCATGGTTAGATTGGGACACGTGGTGATTTAATGGCCTAAATTAACTTAATATTTCCTTAAACTTCAAATAATTTTAAAAATTAATTTATGCCTCTAAAAATAATCATTTTTATTTCAAAAATCCTTGATTTTACTCATTTAGGGCTATGTATAATCTCAAGATGAAATTCCAAAGGCAAGTAGGTGTACTATTCACCTGTTATAAAAATAAATTTTGAAAAAATATCAAACAATCTCGAAAAATTAAAATTCCTTCCCCACTGAACTCATGGAATTTTTTACATTCAAAGTGTCATATTTCTAAGTCTGTCTAGGTGCTACCTAGGTTATTCCTGGCACAATCTCATTTTATGTCACTATTCACTTATTTACTACCTAAAATGAATTATTAGTTCTACTAAAATTTTAAATTATTTCATTTTCACCATTTTCTGGCCCGTTAAAATTTTATGACTAGTACCTTAGTCTTTTGGCCTTATAAAGGTATCCTGACTTCCGTATGACATTATTTAAGCCTCGAAGGTACTATTCATGAAACATCAATTTGCGAGCATTATAATTCTTCCCCTTTTAATCAATTTCATCCTCGAAATTACCTAATGTGAACAACTGAGGGTGTTAAGCCTTTATTTGCTCCTCACTCTCCTAAGTGGTTTATTCAACTTTGTTGTGTCTCTATAGCACTCTTACTAATAGAATAGACTTGTTCCTCAATTGATTAATCTCTCTACCTAAAATCTACACTGACTCTTCTTCATAAGTCAAATCTGGTTGTACTTAAATATCCTTTGCTGTTATCACATGGGATAGATTAGATATGTACCACCTCAGCATTAAGACATGGAATATGTCATGAATCTATGATAACTTAGGCGATAAAGCTAGCCTATATGCCAATGGTTCCACACGTTCTATAACCTCATATAGCCTGATGAATCTATTTTTGAGCTTTCCTTTTTTGCCAAACCTGAGTACCCTTTTCCATTGCAATACTTTTAAGAATAGTTTTTCCCTCACTTCGTACTCGATGTCCCTTCATCTTAAGTCTACATAAGATTTCTAGTGATTTGTGGCAGCCTTCAGTCTTCTCTTATCACTTTAACCTTCTTTTCTGCATCTCTAATCAAATCTGACCCTATAATCTTACCTTTACCTATTTCACTCTAGCAAAGAGGAGTCCTATATTATCTACCATATAATACTTCATATGGTTCCATACCCAAGCTAGTTTAATAATTGTTGTAATACACGAACTCAGCCAAAGATAAGTACTGGTCCCAACTTCCCTTGAACTTTATAGCATAACTACATAACATGTCTTTCAGTACCTGTATCATCTTTTTTGATTGCCCATCTATCTAAGGGTGAATGGTTGTGTTGTATGTCTATCTAGTGCCAAGAACTTCATTTAATTTCTTCTAAAATCTAGAAGTAAATCAAGGATCTCTATTAGAAATGATGGCCACTAGTACTCTATGTAATCTTATAATCTCATCAAGGAACAATTATACTAGTGTATCTAAAGAATAGCCCATCTTGGCCAAAATAAAATGAGCTATCTTCATCAATATATCCACTATTACCCAAGTAGCATTGTATCTACTTTGTGTCATTGGCAGTCCCATCACAAAATCTATGGTCATTTTCTCTCATTTCTATTATAGGATTGCTATTAGATGTAGCAATCTAAAAGGTACTTGACATTTAGCTTTAACTTATTCTCATGTCAAGCACTTAGACACATATTTCACTACACCGTAATTCATTCTCGACCACTAATAGTGAGGCTTCAAATCTAGGTACATCTTTATACTTATTGGATGCATGGAGTAAGGAGTTTCATGTGCCTCCTTCAATATCTGAGTTCTCAACTCATCTATGTCAACTTAACCTATTATGATAGTATAAGCATCTATCATCTACCAACTCAAACTCTATGGTCTTCCCCTTCTAGACTTTACTTATGACACCCTCTACTAGATTTCCTAGGAAACCCTTAGGTGATGCATGCACTCTTAGGTCACCCATCCTACTATTAGCCACTAGTACCATCCATTTAACTTTCATTACTTGCATAAGTTTAACTTACTTTGTTTCTAAATTCACTACTTAATGGTTTTATATCTCATTTAAAGTGTAATTATACAAAGGATGCAAATTTCAAGTAATTACGAGTCATTCCTAAAAACTTAGAAAATTTGATAGCATAATGGTTGTTCAAGTTTTGTTCCTAAAATTTTAAAAGCCTATTTAACAATTCTATAAATATGTTACGACTCTTAGACCCATGTGGTCCCCCATTTTTAATCTAACATCAATAACTATCACATAGCAAACATAGGCTTTAGGCCACAAATAAATGCATACATATATAGAGCCTTCAGCTGACATCATCAACAAACACCATTCTTAAACATATATCCACAAGGAAATATATATAGCTATTTTATTTACATCAACAGTTTATGCTTACTTTTATACATCACATATACAAAGCTTAAATACATGTTTTCTACCCAATTCCCACCTAGGTACATGTATATCAAAACTATACAACATTTACTTTATATTCCTTCACTGGTATCCTCTGAACTCTTATCGACATGCTTCACGAGGTAGGATTCTACTTTTGGGTAGCTGCGCACCAAAATAGGTATATTGAGTATACAAGATACTTAGTGGTGAACTTAAAGTATTTAAATCATGGCATTATATCATTCTCATACCTGTGTGCTTCAATAGCTGAGTGTACCTTATTAATTTATTCAATTTATATAACACGGTGCCAAATTACTAAAATACCCCTAAGGCAAGTTATAAGTTATGAAATAGCCTTTTTGACTCATATAAATTATTCAAATTAGTTACTAGGTTCTTAGCATGCGTACTTTACATTAATCAATTTATTTGACAATATATGTGTAAAATGACCAAAATGCCCTTGTACTTATATTTCATCAAATTTTCAAAATAAGTTATCCAATTATGCTTATTTTTTATTTCCATGATCATTCTGATTATTCTCTTAATTTAATTCACTGGCCTGACTAGAAAGACGACACTTAAAAATATTAGATCTAGAGGGAAAATAAACTGATGTAGTGGTCCCCATTATGGACCTACACCACCACACTGACATGTGCGCCACAATGGAGATCAGCCTGTAGCCTCTCTAGACACAATTGGATAATATCTATGACATAATGAAGATTAGCTTGTAGGCCTCCCTAGCCAAAAATAAACATCATAAAAAATGTGACATAATGGAGATCAGCCTATAAGCCTCCTTAGCCATAAATAAGATCTTAACACTTTGGTGACATAATGAAGATTAGCCCATAGACCTCTCCAGCCACCAATAAAATTTACTGCTTGAAAATTGAATAACTAGTAGCTATAAAAACCCTAAATTGACTAGTCAGCCTATCAAGTGGGTGTCTAACTAATGGGCCAAGTAGCTCATTTTAAGTTCAGTTATAAATTTTATGTCATAACTTATTTTTTAGCCAGTCTGCTATAGCCATATTTTGGCTCTATCAGGTAAAAATCCCAAATCTAATATTAAGTTTTACTATTACCAAAATTCAAGGTTTAATAGGTCTTATATTATCACAGCATTAATACTCAAGAAATTTACACTTTTTGTTCAGTGACATTTTTGGCTCAGGAAATGTCAAATAGACAGTTACCAGTTATTTCGACCACTTTTCAAGATACATTTCTGGGACTATTTTAGGTCCAATTTTGTCATAATTTTCAACATTTTTTAAGCACATTCATAGGCCCAAATCCAATCACATCTAGGCTACTTCTAAGGCTAAACAATAGGCATAATTGCCATTTATACATATGTCATAATTCTAGCCCCAAAGGCACAAGTAAATGTTCAATTTCCATAGTACAATTTAACCCACTTTTTAAGTAATTGTTTTAGGTCATAGCTGTATGTTTTAGTTCAACATTTTTAGCCATTTCAAAGACACATTATCAAGGTGTATTTTATCTATCAACATGTCATATACATTGTTCAATTCAAGGTCATTATAAGCCTGTTATTTAGCCATTACAATTCACTTGTCTAACACTTTAACAAGCTTAAATTTCATACCATAATGCCAATAACATGCTCTCAAGTGCCGAAGGAAAATAACACAAAATTCCATTCTTTTTCCACATTAGACAAATATTCATCCATATAGGAATGCCATGAACATAATTGCACACATACACACCTAATTTCAATTTAATTTTCATAGGTTACAAAGCATAACCCCAAGAACTCAATTATGGTAGCTCTCAGGTACAGCCACAAAAGCAACTATTCATAGTGTTTTCCAATCACTATTGTCATTATTCTTACTTTAGCATACCAAGAGATCATTTATCCTTATTCTAGCCATTATACATCTAAGCCAAGCATCCATAAACATCAATATTAGCAAGGAAATAGAGTTAAATTTTCAAGTTCCTTGAATCATGTCTCCCTAATGCACTAAGTTATCACTTAATCAACACTCCCATGGAAGAAATTAATCATAAGCTCAACATTCCAGCCATCCTAAACCATTATTCATCATTTTAGGCACCTCAATGCATGAAAGAAAGGCTTGAAGTTCACTTACTTATGAGGGAAGTCCCTTAAATCCATAAGAATCCCAAGCTATCCAGCTTTCAATGTGGGTTTCCTCTCCCTTTGTAAACTTGAAGTTATCCCCTAGTTACCACAAACACCTCACACTTATAATCACACAGGTGTTAGGTAGGTTCTAGAATCAAATGGCTACCAAAAAAACCCAAGGAAATTAGGAGAATCAGCTAAGAACTTAACTAAGGGTCACTTCTCAAGACTATTTGAACTAGTAAACTTTGATGATTTTTATCTTCCAATTAAGGAGTCCTTTCTGCCTAATTCTTTTCCCTCATGGTGCTTAATAGATACAGTTGATACTAGCAACTATAATCTCTTATTTTAGTGAAGAGATGAGAAAGTTATGGCAAGATTTCTTCTCCCTTAGAGTCGGCAATAGTAAGGAAAAGAGGAAGATGATTTTCTTCATTTCAAGTGGAAAATCCACTTGTCAAGGGAGGTTTGCCACTTGGCATGAGGTGGGTCCCACTTTGAGTAGTCAAGGGTTGTCCCAAAAAACTTGAACCATCCCAAGTTGTCGACAAACATAAAAAATTCACAGTAAATCACTTGGACCTCAAAAAATTATGCCGTTCATTTTAAAATCCATATTTTAATCCCCTCTATCTGCTTGTAAATTTTTGTGGCTAGATTCCATCTATAAGATTGTTTTTTAGACTACTTCGATTAGTGTGCCAACCTCAAAAATTTTGAGAATTTTCTAACAACCTCAGAATCCAAAAATTCTTTCAATAGTGGATCCAGTGGAATTTTTCAGCTTCAGGGTCCCCTATTTTCGGGTCTGTCTAGGCACATCTCGAGTCAATACTGGCCTAAAATTTTTTATTGCACAAATGCATTCCTTACTACTTAAAATAAATTATTAATTATACTAAATTTTTTAATTTTAACTTTTTCATAAACTTAAAGCCCCTCGAAGTTTCATTACCAGTGCCACTACCTCGGTCCATGTGTAAATGGCCTGGTAACCTAAGCACACTTCCCGGACCTTATGGCACTATTCATAGAGCTTCAAATCACGAGCATTACATTTTTCCCTTCTTAAATAAATTTTATCGTCGAAATTACCTTAAGCAAATAACAATAGATATTTGTCTTTCATGAACTCTTTTAGCTCCTAGGTAGCCTCTTTTGTATTATGATGCCTCCATAACACCTTAACTAGTTGTATGGATTTATTCTATAATTGTTTCGCCTCTCAAGCCAAAATCTAAGCCGATTCCTCTTTATAACTCAAATCAGGCTACACCTCAATATCTAACATTAGAATGTCATGTGAAGGATCCAATTTATACCTCTTGAGCATAAAAACATGGAATACATCATGAATTTACTGTAACTCAGGGGGTAATGCCAGCCTATATGCTATAGGTCCAACCCTCTCAGTAACCTCATATGGCCTAATAAACCTAGGACTCAGTTTCCCCTTTTTACGAAATCTCAAAATTTTCTTCCAAGGAGAAACCTTCATAAACACCTTTTCACCTACTGAATATTCAATATCTTTCTGCTTTAGGTTAGCATATGATTTATGTTTGTCAACTATTACTTTCAGCCTTTCCCTAGATATTCTTACTTTCTCTTCAACATCTCGAATCAATTTAACACCAACAATTTTTCTTTCCATAACCTCACTCCAACATAAGGGAGTTATGCATCATTTGCCATACGGTGCCTCAAATGGTGCCATTCCCAAACTGGATAGGATTACATCAATAGAGAAGGGGTTCAAAAGTTTTAGAGTTTCAGAAAAGAATTACAATTACACATATACCAAATGACAGAGAGTGGAGGTTTGATCTAGAAGAGATTTCAACTATCTTCACTTAAATTCTAAGGCTTTTGTGCTAGTGTTTTAGGAGATCTCCTTATCTAGGTAATATATGAGGTCTATTGAGGAATTCTTTAATGTTTCTGATGTGCCAATGATCTCTAAAATTGATTGTGAGTGAGGTGATGCTTTGTTATCCCCACTTCTATTTATGATGAGTAGGCCAATCGTATTTGATGTATAGGATCTAAGATTGATGCCTATAGTTAATATTCAGCATGCTATATGATGTTAATCTTGCTACATAAATTTGATTAAGTCTACACAGACTTTATGCCTTTAGATACAAGCATATAAGTTAGTCCACACGGCCTTATTTGATTTATGTTAATTTGGTAACCTGGTCCGAACGGACCTATATTCAATGAGCATGATTACCTGTCCCAATAGTACCATGTTAAATGCCAGTTGATTAGTGTGAATTAATATATCTATGTGTTGATATTGAAAAAATGTGATTATGTGCTTGAAGTGGGAAAGTAGTCTGCACAGACCTATATGTCGTAAGCTGTATGATGATTCCTTGGCATGAGTTTTACTTGTATAACCAATAACCTTTGATTTGTCCATCTCAAATAAGTTTATACTCTATTTACCATGTGTCAATAATCATGGTCTAATCCCTCTAGATTTGGCCTTTCCTGAGTTGTCAACTGGACTCTTTAGTTAGAGTGGAAGATGGAACATACTTAATCCTTCCCTAATAATAGTCTGCATGGACTAATAACCAACCTTTCTGGCATTCGCACGGACTTAGCGACGTAGAAGTGGGACTATTTTCGGACTATAATTTATCTCTTTGGTTTTGTACTATAAACGTTCTATCTTTCATTTTTGGGGTTGTAATAACTAGAAAACAAATTGTTTTAAACATTAAAACCTAACTTTCACATCAAACTATTTTCTATATAATTAACAGGTCTTTTCTAATAAAAATGGATTTGTATTTCCTTAATCAAAAGTCACAATCAAATGTATTTCAACAAAGGCTAATCTCCTAGAGATGAGAGTTGGATAATTACCGCTAAGTCCAATGGAATTATGGGTAATTGTCAGGTCAATTGACAATGAATGAATGACTTACTTTCTAGATGTATAATATACATAAGTGTATTCTTTAAATATCGCATTTTACTTTCATATATGTAAAGGTGATGCAATTGAAATTAAGAATGACGTATGCTTGAATGATAAGGGATTGATAAATGTTACAATATACATGGACAACATATTATTAGGGCATAAATAAGATCTAAAATCTTAAACATTTTTGGTGTAGAAGATCAAAGGTCCTGTTGTAGAGGCCAAGTAGTGACTCCACTAACCACTCTCATCCCCGATAAAAATACATAATCTCTATAGTGGCGACTCTCTTGGGGACTGAGAAATTTTAATCTAAAAGTGCCTAAATAATATGTCATCTAAATATT
>CANXYI010409467.1:0-18949 GCA_948208565.1 Hura crepitans | reverse complement strand
TATATATATTGGTATAACTTTGTATGAAGTATATTATTTGGCTCAAATGGTTTTTTTGGCCTTAATGGGTTCAAGTCTTAACATGCTAATTTCTTCATTTTTATTTTTTATTTTTTACTAATAAAATTTATATATTAATATAAATGATTTAAAATTAAATGTTTATAGGTAAAAATTTAATTATATATAGTTTTTAATATATTTTTACTTTTTATATTGTGTTATTTATCATATATTTTTAAATCTTTTATAAATAATTGTATTTTTTAAAAAAAGAAAAAACTTGGTTTAATACGATAAGTTTTGATCGGATCAGTCCAATTATGACCTAGTTAGTTATTTAATTCTCTATCTGGTATGATTTTAAAGATATTTGGCACTTGTTCTTCTTAAGTAAGGTATCGAATTCAAGTCTTGTGAATGAAGAAAATTAGCGTTGGGATAGATTTATCCCTATAGTAAGCTAACCTATTTTAAACTTGTGACACCCTTTACCTGTCTTGGTTGTTGGACCCAAACAAGGAGTCTACACACAAATATGTTATCCAAAATTGCTTAACCTTTTCTTATTATTAAAAATCTAAATAAATTAAAGCCTTTTTAAAGCACATTTGTTTAGGTATTAAATCTTGAAAATTTCTCATTTGAATAAAATTGTCTTTACATTTTAAAAAACCATTTTAGGAATTTTCATGTTAAAAATTCGGCAACATAATAGCTGTATCAGGACATTATCCCAAAATGAATAGTAACACTGTATAAGAACATCACTTCTATAGTCTTCAAAATTCAAATCCCAACTCCTGTGATCATCTGATCACTTTAAATCATCCAACATCTCAAATCTCAAACTAAGCAACATAATATAGGAAAATATTTCATACAAGCATTAAAGAGAGATTTAAAACTTATTTAAGGGTTACAAAACCATATACAAGATCAAATTAAGCCTAATCCCTCATAAACTATATATGAGTATCTTAATACAATTACATCACATAAGTATATGTACAGAGTAACAAAAATATCACAAGTACTCTTCTCTTTATTTGTAGTAGCTACTGAGACTTTGACTCTAATTTAGTTTTTTGAAATCTATGTACTACAGAAACACACGATGCATTAAGCAATAGCTTAGTGGTGTAATTAAAGTAACTTGCTGATACATTCTTAAACATGCATGCGGAACATCATTTTATACATAAAATGAACATAAAAGCATGCACAATTTTAATGATCATGATTATATGTAACATGGGTGTGATCTCATAAAACATGCCATATATGTCAACTCATGTATCAATGTAATGCATACTACAAAAGTTTTATGAATTATTAAATTCTATTAATTAGATTCTTGTTTAATTTATTTTAGTGTTGCCTATATCAAAGAAAACAAAATCTTGTGGATAGTGGGAACAGATGGCCAATATGACTTCTAAGACCCTAAAGGCTTATCATTTACCAACGTAAGTTTAAAGAGTGAGCATAACATAGGCCCATCACCCGTACATAGCATAGGTCCATAGACGTTAAAATATAACCTGAAGGGCATCTACCAATGTAAGTCCGAAGACTAAATATAGCATAGACCTGTAAGTCAACATATAGCATAGGCCTATCGGCCAAACATATAGCATAGGCCTGTTGGCTAAAAGAAAAAGGCATAAAAGTACCCTAGCAGTTGCTATAACCCTTAGTTAACCTGTCAACCTATCCTACTAGGTTATTTAAATTGTATGGGCCATTAACCAATTTCATTTAGTTTCACCATCTTACTTTAGCTTAAGTAGCTTTTAAAATCCATATTATCTAATTTAGTGTCATTGATGCTTCTTTATTTTATTCGGCTACCCTATAACATGATGATAGCAAATTTTAATTATGAGTAACCCATACATGGTCATAAAGCATATATATACATGGTCATAAAGCATATATATATATATATATACACACATCTCACATATCCATAATACAAGATATGCACACAAATGTCTCATAACATTTAGTCATATTCTATACTTTTATAACATATTCAATAACATGATCATAAGTCATTTTTTTTATGGCTTGCCACTTAGCATAATAAGCCATAACTATTTTGGCCATTTAGCTTTTTAAAGTGCACTTGCATATCTCTTTTAACATATTAAAATAACATGGTCATAGCCAATTTATAATCATAGCCAATTTATAAGATAAAAATATCAAGCCATACATTTCGGTTAAAGTATAAGAAATGTGTATAATGTATATCATTTCACAAAGTACATACATATTCATTAACATCAACTTAACTTAACTCATTTCAAACCCTTATAACATCATTTTCATGCATATATATATATATATATACCATTCGGCCATATACATTTTCACACACCATAATCATTTATTCAATATCCATACACATCCCATAATCACTTAACATCATTCATATGCACATAACATATAGAACTTGCATAATAACTAAACATGCACTTAAACACTCATTTCATGCATTTTGGCCATAATATGATGAACACTAAAACATTCATTTCTACAACTTCATTATGCTATGATACCTCATATAAATTACATAAATACATATGATGCTCAATTTAACCTAACATTTCCTCAATCACCACATATTGCAACATAACATCAAATAAACATGGAAGAGTTATTCGGCCATATAAAATTATACACTCAATTCATCATTTTAATCATCATTCAAGCATTATATGATACTTATATCATAGCACATCACAAGACAAGCATTAATTACAATTCTCATTAAATATCCATAACCACATACACAAATACACACAATTTTTCACTTAAGACATGCATTTTATCAATAATTTACTTCAATTACACTTACTTTTCAAGTCAAAATACAACCACAAGACTCATCTATGCCTTCTCTTTGCCTTTATCTTTTTGTTTATGGGTTTGCTCAACTGCATAATATGGATTCATTTCGAAATTCGTATAAAATCATACGGGCTTTGAAAATTAAATTTGACTACATATACATGCTCTTAGGCACTTAAAAAATCTAGGAAAAAGTAAAAACTCAAAAAACTTACCTGATCAAAATGAGGTTACTATCCACCTCAACTTGAAATCATGAAAATCCTTCGATTTTCTCTCGATTTCTTGCTATAATCTGTGTCTAGAGGTTATGGAGGGTCGAACTTATGGCTTGAATGAGTCAATTTGGTGGTAATTTAAGCGAATAAGCAAAGAACAAGGAAGGTTTCTTCTTGTCTATAGCATCGGTGAAAAAGGAAAAAAAGAGTAAAGGTTGAAGAAGACTATTCACCTATTAACCCCTTTAAACCCCATTTGACCATTTAATATATATATGGGTAGTTTTTAAAAATCAATTTCTTTTCATTTTCTTTTTTCTTAAAAATTGAAACCCCTTTTTTTATTTCCTTCAATTAACCCCAAAAAGTTCATTTCAGCCACATCCTATAAGCCTTTAAAAACCCGAGGTTGAAAATCACGAAAAACATATTAAAACATAACTTTTTATCTTCACCCGAATTAGTAAAAATAATTTTCAATATCCAAAAATTCAAATTCCAGTGCCAATGGACTATTTGGAATATTTGAGTCTCTTGTGTTGACCCCATAATTTTTGGGCAAAATTTAAATATTTTACGGTTCAGTTAAAACTAGGTCACTATTCAGGTGACACTGCTGTAAAACTTAACTATCATTTTTAAACATATAAATGACTTTATTTTCACTTCAAATTTCATCTAAAATTATATTATGATTAATACTTTCATTCAGTAAGATTAGTGTGACTCAGCCTCAAGAAATACTATTCACATTTTGAGAAGTATTATTTATAACCCTGAAACTTTTTAGGCATTACATAATTGGATTCTAGTATCTTGACAAAAAAATTGATTTTAGGCAATGGTTTATAAAAAAATGTAATAATTTTTAAATTATTTATTACCATCTATATATATCTCAGGATAATTATTTTCTTATTTTCTCTAATCTAATGGAATTTACTAATCATTCTATGTGTGAGTTGCTTTGCATGCATGTAACCGACTATTTATGAGAGGTTTTATATCTCTTTATTTGATGTTATGAAATATTCTAAGAAATAATTTCTCCAAATTGCTTATGGAGTAAAAGCTTGAGGTTAGTTATGATTTTTATGCCTTATTTTCTTTCTTTGAACTTACTTTTAACACTTGTTTGTTAGTCACCTTTGTTAGAGCTTAATTGGAAAATATTTTAAGCTAGGATATAATAGAAATTATTATAGAATGGGACTTAAACAAATTAATACAAATTTATTATACAAGAGAAGGATATAAGTATTCCATTAAAAGCAAAATAACTTTTACTTATTCATATGCTAATAAATTGACTTTTTAAAGAAAAGTTCAATTAAAATTTTTCACATCACACTTTGTCAACTTACAACTCACTCATTGCTATCTTTTAATCCACTAAGTAGAGATTACTGCCACAAAATTTGCTAATTTTCAAATAACTAAGCAATTGCCATTAACAATTCACACCCATATGTGAATTATTATATTAATCCAAATTGCTAATGCAAACAACTCAAATTGAATTGCTATTCCTGTATATATATGTAATTTTATAAGAAAATAAATTAAACTTAACAAACTTTCCTTTTAATTTATTTTATTGGACACTCTAATTAATTTTCTATTGTACATAAACTTTTCCTTAGATAGTGTTTTTGTAAATATGTTGGCTAGCTATTGATCCATTTGACAAAAAAATTGAATTGAACTACTTAACGCTCAACCACTTCTTAGATGTGATATTTAATAGCAATATGTTTGGTTCTTTCATGGCTAATTAGATTTTTACTAATTGCAATTGCCAATTCACTATCACAAAATATTGTCATTAGTTTTTGTTACTTCTCACCAATATCTTGTAAAATTCTCTTTAATCAAACTACTTGTGTCACAACACAAGTTACAGCTATATACTCTACTTTAGCTGATGATAAAGCTACTAAATTTTGCTTCTTTCACGACCATAAGCAGAGACCCAATCCAAGTAAGAAAGCATATCTTCGTGTGTTATTCATATCATTAATACATCCAGACCAATCATTGTCTGTGTAGTCAATCAATTTTGAGTTTGTAACTGGCTTGTATTATATGCCATAGTTTGTTATGCCTTTGATATATTGATGTACTCTTTTTGTAATAGCAAAATCTAGTTGACTTAGGCTATTTATGTATCTTAATAGTAGACTTGTAGCAAACATGATGTCAGGTTATGTTGCAGTCAAATATAACAAACTTTTGATTAAACTTCTATAAACTATTTGATTTGACTTTTTCCCTTCATCCTCTTTTTTAGCTTCTTAGTTGGTATTAAGAGGTTGCTACAGACTTGCAATCTTGTATTTAAAATTTTTCCAAAATGCTTTTTGCATATTTTTTTGTGATTTAAATATTCTTATATCATATTATCATACTTTTATACCTAAAAAATAATACAGCAAGCTAAGGTCACTCGTTGCATAAATCTCCATCATATTTTTCTTGATTTCTTCTATCATCTTCTCATTGTTACTCATATATATCAAATCATCAATATGTAATAAAACTATTAAAATGTCATTACCTTTTTTCTTGACATATAAGATTGGCTTACTTTTGTTCTTCATTAATTCTTTTTGCATGAAGTACTTATCGATATGACTGTACCATGTTCTTAGTGTTTATTTTAATCCATACAATGACTTTTTTTAGCTTGTACAACTTGTTCTCTAACCTTTCAACTAGAAATCCTTTAGACCATTTAACATTTTTTGAGACAACTATTCAAAAATACCAACTTGACATCAAGTTGATATAAATGCCACTTCTTTTTAGCTACTAGAGCAATAACAATTTTGATTGTCTTTAGCCTTACTGTTAGAGCATAGGTATCAAAATAATCAATCTCATGATTTTGCTTACAGCCCTTTGCCACTATTATTGTTGTTTGAATTGAGCCGTCCATATTCAACTTTCTCTTATAAATCCATTTGGCACTAATTATTTCACAATCTTTTGGTTAATTTACTAGCTTCTAAGTGTTATTCTTTTCAATCATGTAGATCTCCTCCTCCATGGCTTTTACCCAATTATGTTTTCTCTTAACTTCTCCAAAGCTTTATGGCTCAACTAGTGAAAACCTTTATGACTCATAAATTTCTGATAAACTTCTTACCCGTCTTGGAGCTAATTTTGGCGCAATTAACTTTTCTCTGACATTTCCTCTAGAACTCAAACTAGAACTTGAACTCAAACTTGAGCTTAAACTCAACCCATCTTGTCTTAGAGTATCATCTTAATCATTTTATTAATTAGTTGACCTAATGAGATAATGATTAGTGAAGATTGATTTTCCTGAACCTTATTTTCTTCCCAATTCCATGATGCATTCTCAACAAACACGACATCTTTACTAATTATAAGCTTTTTTTCTCCAAATTGTACACCCTGTATCCTTTTGTGCTATTAAAATAACCAACAAAATGCATCTCTCACTTTTGTCTTCAAGCTTTGATCTATTCTTAGCTGGTCATTAAGCATAACATATAAAACCAAAAATCTTAATATGACTGATCACTAGCTTGGTACCATTTCATGCTTTAATTAGAGTTTTATTTAAAACTGATTTTGTTGGACTTTTATTCAAAATATAATCGTTATATGAACTACTTTTGCCCAAAAAGTGTTAGGCATAAATTTTTCCTTCAACATTGATTTAGCTATCTTAACAATTGTTTAATTTCTTCTCTTAGCAACACTATTTTGTTGAGGATTATAGGCTATTGTCAATTGCCTTCGGATATTATGTTCTTCACATTAGTGATAAAAGTTATTCGAGGTAAATTCACTACCCAAGGCACTTCACAACACTTTAATTTTGTGATCACTTTGATTTTCCACCATACCCTTGAATTTCTTGAATACCTTAAAGGCCTTTGACTTCTTTTTAAAAAATACACCCATGTTGTCCTTGTATAGTATTGAAAAAGATTCGAAATACCAATTTTGACCTTGTAATGTTGTTTGCATCTTTCCAGATATGTTGGTATGAACTGCTTTAGAGGTGTGCAAACTCACCAAGATCCTCCGTTTAGAAAAGATGCTTAATGTTGCTTGCCAAAAGTACATCCTTCACAAGTGTTTGAATTCATGTTGATGAATAGTAGCCCTGGAACCATGTTTTTAACTCTTAGCAGTTCAAGGCTTTGTAATTGAGATGGCCAAATCTTTTTGCAAATAAGTCATAGCAGTCTACTATCTCACTTCGGAAAAGCCAATTCTAAAGCATAATTGACTTGCAGCAGAAAATTTCTAGACCTCTCTGTATCAACTTTTACCAACAAATGATTTTATTTCTTTTAATGAAAATTTCTCAACCACCATCTTCAAAATGGACAACATATCTATTTTGCTATTGTTGCTTGACACTTATTAGATTTTGCTTCAAATAAAAAACCAACAACATATCTCAAAGAAACTTTTGCCCCATTTTAGTTTGCACTACAATATTGCCTTTACCTTTTTCTTGAACTCTATTACGATTTCCAACTTGGTCTTATACAATGCATTTATATCTTGTAATAACTTTTGGTTACCTGAATGTGGTTTATGTTGCCATTATCTAGGTACCAAATATCATCATTCTCTTTTTTTACAATATAAAATGCATAAAAATGTTTTCAAGATTCTCTTTTTCTTCTGTACATCATTTGGTCATTAGCTTAAGTTTTATAATGCTTTATGATGTGGCCGTACTTCTTAAGTTTATTACATTATTTCTTTATCCAACTTCTTGAGGTACTATGGTTCGACTTTTTGCAAATATCACACCATAAATCTGAACTACTCAAGCTTGGTTGTTTTCCACTTTTATCATGTTTCTTCTAATAATTTTAACTGCCTTTTCTTTGAAAATTCCTTAGATTCTTTGAGGAAGTTTTACCTTTGAAACTTGTAGTAAATCACTTTCAATTGAGTTACTCCTAAACTATAATTTTTTTGCCTCATATGACTTTGAAGAGCTCATTAATTGTTGAATTGTAAGCATGGATAAGTCTTTTGGTTTTTCAATTACAACAACAATATATTTATATTTCTTAGGCAAGCTAATTAAAATTTTTTTGACTACCTTTCGATTGAAGATATCTTCACCATAGGTTCGCATTTGATTCATGATCTCGATCACCTTTGAGAAATTTATTTTCTTCGACCCAATTTGTAAATTTTGAAATTGCCTTTGTAGGTTTGCAATTTCATGGTAATCATTTTTGCGGATCCCTATAACTCCTCTTGTAATATGTCTCATGTTTCTTTTAATTTAGTTGCACCGAATATTTGCAGAAACAAACTCTTCGTAACACCCTGCTGTATAAGAATAGAGTTCTAACATTATTCATTCGATCTTCTATCAATTTTTTTTTCATTTCCTTTAATGTGAGCTATTGTTTAGCTACAGGTTGGGGATAACCATTTTGAACTATATCCTACAATCTTTTCAATAGTAGCAGTGTTCACATTTTAATTTTCCACATATCATACTTCTTGCCCGTAAATATAAAAACCATCAACTACGGTATACTTGCACCAACATCAGAAGCCATCAATTTGGTGTGCTTCTTCAAACTTCACAAACACAAAGTTGCTACTCTTTAACACCTAAGCTCGAACAAACTTGGTTTAATACCACTTCTTAGAGTTTAATTTGAAAATATTTTAAGGGAAAGATATAATAGAAATTATGCTGGCATGAGACTTAAACAAAATAATGGGACTTAAACAAAATAATACAAATTTATTTTACATGAGAAGTATACAATGTATTCCATTGAAAGCAAAATAACTACTACCTAATTATATGCTAATAAACTGACTTGTAAAAGAAAAGTTCAATTAAATTTTTTTATCACCACACTTTGTTAACTTATAACTCACACATTGCCATCTTTTTATCTACTAAGTAAAGCTTAACATTATAAAATTTGCTGACTTTTGGATAACTATGCAACTGCCATTATCAATTCACATTCATGTATACTAATCCACATTGCAGAAGTGAACAACTCAAATTAAGTTACTATTCTTTTTTTTATTATATATAATTTTATAAGGAAAAAAAATTAAACTTAACACTTTTGCATATCTTGTTCTTATGCATTTTTTGATTTGTGTGGTCCATAAATTAAGAAGTTGGTTGGTGTATCAAGCTAGTTGTTACTATATTAAACTTTGTGAAGGATTTCTAGTTTGTTTCAACCATGTGCAACAAAAAGAGTTGATTGTCACTTTATTTTCTAGTTTACTGATTCATAATATATGCTATGTTTAGTGTTTATTGTAATAAACTGAAGTGTGGAAATTTGCTATATGATAAAGCTTTTGCTTTTAAATTATTTAAACCTTTATGTATGAATTATTTTAAATGGTTTCAAACTTTGGAGTTGATCTTACCACCTTAAGCTATTGCCAATCATATTTTCATTGATATGGCTTTGGGAAAAGTGAAAGATTTTTTAAGAGTTATAAATGAAGCTAATAAAAAGTTGTAACAAAATAACAAAGTATGTGTTCTTGTAATTAGTAATATTTTTGGAAGTTTAAAAGTTGTGTTTAGGAAATAAAATTAATTGGAGAGGACTAGTGGTTTAAAAGCTTATTTTGTTGTTCTTATTTCTTTTTAGTACTTGAAGTATTTTTGGTATAGTGTAACTCAACCTCTAGGTACAAAACACTTAAACTAGAGAATAATTTGTAACTTATCTATTCTTTATCTATAAGAATTTTTCTCTCATATATTTTCTACATGTATGGTTGTATTTATATATAAATGACAAACTAGCTTTTTAGAAATTAGGTGAGCATTTGTGCAAGTATCAAATTTTATATGTTTGAACATTTGATGATGATAACTAGAGATCTCCTTTAAGAAGATAGTCTTTGAAAGAAAGGATGATTAGAAAGCTAAAAATGTCTGAAACTAGATAGTTATTTAGAATCTTGGGTTTTATTACAAGTCTCTTATATGACAAAATCACATAAAAGTGCTTCATGAATCTAAGTATAAGAGTGACTATCATTTGATTATGAATAATGAGCACATGACTCTCATTGCAAACAACTAGCTAAAGAGAGTTTTGGAAGGTTCTAGAAAGTAATATTGTGTGTATATTTAAGTTAGTAATTATTTATAAAGAATCTATCTCGTTCTTAACTCTTTTAAATATAGAACTTAACAAGTCTTACTAGAAATCCACCATTTCATATTAGATTATAAATAAGGACATCTCTCTCACTCATTTCAGAGACACGACACAAGCTAGAAGGCATACGTAAAAGCAACATTCTCTTTATAACATTAGGAATTAGAGTTTTGTAGAGTTATCTCTAAAAGGTGTCTAAGGCAATCTAATAATCCTAATTTTTAAGCACAGTTACTTTTGATTCGTCAAAGCTAGTAAGATCTAAAGACACTACAACCTTAATTCAGAATTTTGTTCATTAATCATGTTCTTTATATATGACAATGATATTATATGAAGTGATTTATAACATGAACATGCAAAGTTTATATGTTTAATTACATAATTTTTATATTATTTGATGTTTATTGTTCATTCCAATTCCTGCATTTTGTATTAATATATAATGTCATATGGATCATTGGGCATGTAATCAATTAGTACAATCGGCTAACCTTAATCTCTAAATATCAATGGATTGGTTCCTGCCAAAGTGTTAAAATGCTTATGCTAATTTATTCAATTCTTGATTTGCACTAAGTGTTGACCTATAACCTCGTGTTGCAAGCATCCTACTTACAATTTTTGATATTTCTTTGTGTTTAAACTTTAGACTAGCACTTTTTTTATCAAATGGCATAATGAAAACTTTTATCCTTATACCCATTTTGAAGTTAGAAATTCCCTTGGTCAAATATTTAACTTAATTGGAAAATTTATTTGAAGGCATTCATGTTTCTTTCTTTTTTTTTTCTTAATTATTTTACAAAGTATAAATAGATGATGGGTACGTTGATAGACATCAAACCACTAAGATGAACACTTATGATCTATAGTTATACTGTAATATATTCTTTTATAATTATTTGGTTCTTTATTTGTTGCTACTTGGCCTATATTTATTGTTTATTAGATATATTGGGATCATGTTAAGTTTATGGTAAAAAATATTTGCAGCTTTAAGATTTACTAGAGCCATAAAGAGAAAGAAAAGCTAAATTAGGTTTTATAAAATCAAATAATAGAAAGCAAATCATTAATGTTAATCTCCCATGCTCTTTTTCATGTTTGGTAATTGAGATATATTTTGTAATTTGATAGAAAAAAAGATTATTTTTAAGGTTATTATTTGTAGCTACTTTGAATGTCAATTTCTTTGAGTTTTTAAAATTGCATTTTGCTTTTCTACATTTCTTTTTATAGCAAAAAAAAAAAAATCCTTTTGCATATATGTTGGTCTTTGTAGTTGGAACATTCTTTGGCCACTTAATTCCTTCTTTATGTAAAAATAATAATAATAATCATTGATTATTATATAGTGACACATTCACTTAAAATTTGGTCACAATTTTGCAAATGTTTTAAAAGAATTAGCGATTAGAGGCTTTATTCCTATAATTTCAATTTTGAAAAACTAAAAAAAATGATTTCAAAGTAAAATTAGTGATAGATTAGTGGCAATAGTATTTGTCTCTACTTTTTTTAGAAATAAATAATTTGATGATTGTGTTATTGTTTGCAACAGAATTTTAATTTTTGGCGATGGCTTTTTTTAGTCTCTAATTTGGTAACAAAGAATCTGTTGCTGAACATTCACAACAAGGATAGTTGCGATGGATTTTTTGTAGTTGCCAATCTATCATAAGAGATTTTAGTGATAGAATTGGATCTTTAGCCGGTTCATTACTAAAACTCACCCTTGTCTACAAACCTGTCTTTAAATTGTTAAGAAAGAATCAGTCAGTAGAACGAATAGACGAATGCCAAGAGGTATTTGACAAAATTAAGTTTATCTATTTTCACTGCTTATTTTATAGTCACCACTTCTTGAGAAACCATTTATACTATATTTGATAATATAAAAAGAAATAATAGGAGCAATGCTTACAAAAGAATATGAGAAAAGAGTAGAAAGTACTCACAAAATAAGATGAGAAAGGAGTAGAAGGTTTTGTTTATTACCTTAGTAGGAAACATCTGCCATACGAAGTTAAGTACCTCAACATAGAAAATATTTACATTGCCATGGTTTAGGCAATCAAGAAGCTAGAACACTACTTTCAGTTATATTGTAATACCCTAAAAATAATTAGGAAAAATTAATTAATGGTAACTAATGCTAAAATGGCAATTTTAAAATTTTTAAAGGACTAAAATATAATTTGTACCCTTTTAAAAGGATTTATTTGAGAATACATAACTTGATGAAATATGGGCCATTGAATGAAGGTTAAGAAGCAATCCTATGAATATTGCATTACATTAGAAAATCATTGTTTCAATGTAAAATACAGAGAACACACATTGATTACTAGACATAATAATTATTAAGTGTCAACCACAAATCCAATTCTTTGATGATTGATGACTTAGTCCCTATCTTAGGTTAAAATACTTAGGGCAAGTTCATTGATTCTCAATTTGAATTGAGTGGTGATCTTGACATCCCCTTGTCATGAGCTTGTTTAACTCACAATAATGGTGTTCTTTATTTACAATTTGTTGGTTTGCTTAAAGCATCATTATTTGTAAGTTCTAAGAGCTAAAACCTATTTATCATAAAAGTTATGTCTTCATTAGCTTACTATAATTATTTGCATTAATCATGGTTTTACTAAGCAATATGGAGAACGCATATGGATTACTGGGTGTATGATTAATAACTGTCACTGGTCCCAATCGTGAGTTAAAACACTTATGCCAATTTCATTTATTCTCAATTTGCACCAAATGGTGACTTTTAACTTTTGTTATGAGCTTTCCCACTCACAATCAGATCGATAATAACAACTTATCAAAATTTGAAGTTTTGATGAGTTGGATATATGTATACACGCATACATATATACATATTCTAATATACATATATTTTCAATTATTTGACAAATTAATTTTATTATCCAAATTTACTAAATTAATTCCTAACTAAGAATTACAAATTATAATAATCATAAAATATTAATCTATATTCAATTTATTCACATAATTAACATAAATTAGCTATTGATTATGAAATAACACAATTAAATAATATAATTAAAATTAATATGTAAAAATTCACAATTTTTTAATCAAGCCTTTAATTAAAAATCTAAATATACTTGTGACACCACTCACCTGACCCAATAGTCGAATTTGAATGAGAAATGGCACATTGTGACACCTTTTACTCGAACTGTTGTCAGCTCGAATAAGAGATGACACGCTAACCAATTTTACCTAGTTAATACCATTAGCTTTTTAAAACCCTATTATGTGTGTGTGTGTGTATTATGAATAGGTTGGGCCCATATGTAGACAATTAATGTAATATGCACATATGTATATAAGGTTAAACTATCCTGCTGAGACATAAATCTAGCAGCATAATAGTTGCGTGGTGTCATATGTGAAAATAAAAACCTACAGAAAATCACACTTTTATAAAGTCTCTCTCCTAAATCCATATCCTAGACCCTTTTGGTCCCCTAATATCATCATCAACATCATATCTCAGTGATATCGGTCACATCACAGTCACAATATCAATACTAGTCGTGATATTATCATATATCAAGTTCATATCACACATATGATATTTATTGCTGATATTTGTTTAATTAATTTACATGACCAGTGTAATTGCATAAGATATACATATATGTGACTAAGATCCATACCCTGTATTTATATATGAGTGCTACTACTTTTATATAAATCACACTAAGAGATACAAAAAGGTATAACAAAACTTAAAGCTAACCGCATTGCACCGTTGCTCTGAGGCTGGACTGAAACTATCTATCTACAACCTATGCATTAGAAACACGATGCATTAAGCATAAAGCTTAGTGTTGTATTCGATAAAATATGCTTGCATACACATAAACTCATGTGAGGTAGGCATTTTAAATAATGAAATATGTCATGTAACGTTTACACACTTTACCATACCTATTATGGTACACATTTGGCTATTTTATATCATTAAGTTGCCACAGTTTATTATTGCCTATTATATGTCACTTGTCATAATTCACCACTTATATTTACAATTAACTTTTTTATATTTACTTTTCCATCATTAAATCTCATATTTATTAACCACTTTACTTATTATATTAATGCCAAGTTCATTATCCAGTTTATTTAGCTCGTTTAAACCATAATTATTAATCCATCCATTTAATCCATATATCATATTTGCCATTGTCATTTATTAGCCTATATCTGATAAACACTAATCCCAATACTAGATATTGGGATTATGATGTGTACTGGCCTATATTTGGGACCTCATGGCTATTGCACCAACATACCACATCAATGTAAGTGTGTAGTGGTCCTGTTGAACCTCCTAGTAGCCACACCCACTTTATATTATGTGCAGTGGTTCTATTAGATCTCCCGACGGCTGCATCTACATTATATCAATATCATCAATGTCATTAATATATATGTGTGTAGTGGTCTTGTTGAACCTCTCGGCGACTACATCCACTTTTGCAGTGGTTTTGTTAGACCTCCCAGTGGCTACACTTGCATTATAATTAAATATCATGAAATATCACATCTTTATATCAATGACATTGAAATGTCCTAGTAGCTCCTATATCCCCTAGTTGACTAATTAACTTATCCAGCAGGTTGTCTAGTATATATGGGCTATTTTCATTCCCACTTTTATTACTCATGAATTACACACCTCATGGACATTTTATCATGCCAAATTTCAATCACATTTTCCATTGCCCAAATCTATATGTACATTAACCCATTGTCATCACATATTGCCATATCAAATAGCAATTTCATGTCATTCATTTCACAATACCATTTTATAATCCACATTTTATGCCAATGGTCATTTCCTAATCATTAATTTCTCTTTTTACCACATGAAAGTGACAATTTCTCATATTTTATACCATGACATGATTCTTATTAAATATATTTCCACTTTGTCAACACATGTTACCAATTGCATCGTGTTCATAAACATTATGCATCACACATTCCATCACATAATGTGCACATGTTTCATGTCTAGTACTCTAACCATTCTACACAATTATCAATGCACATATTCAACATATGCTACACCAATTTATTCAAGCTTACTACACTTTAATTATGTCTATTATACAATAATTTCATTAATTCTAACTATGTCTCTAATATACATACAACTTGACCATTACTCCATTTATTCATTTAGCTCATTTTCAATCCATTTTTTTATTCATACTAGCTAACTAATATGTTATAAACCCTAGTATATCCTAATCTTCATTTTAGGGTTGCACTAACCCTAAATTAATGTAATTTACATAATACACCTAATATGGAACTTTCACAACACACACATACACTCATATATTTTATCGAATACACTTACAAAGTGATTGTTTGGCAACCCAAATAACATCTACAACTTCTCTTTGCCCTTGCTCTTATTCTCCTCTAAGTTCTATAATTTCCATAGTAGTAATTCATTAAAAAAGTTCATAAAAAATTTATACACATCTAATTTAAAAATAACACTAGAATTATGAATTAGAGCATCCCTAATTACCTAAAAAAATGATAGGGTTTAAATTTAGGGTTTATCTCAATCTAGGGGTTTGAAACTCTATTTATGTTTTAATGTTCAAAAATGTGATTTTAATGTTTAAGGACTCCACAAATACTTCTTTACACACCAAAAATTATAGAAATTCTTAATTTAGGGATCCTTAAAATCTTAGGTCCAAAAGCTAATGGGAACTCGATTAATTACTCAATCATGTTTTCAAGAAATTCTAATTAAATGCTTATCAATGTCAAGAAATTTTGATTTCAACACCATTGAACTCTTTGGAATTTTCAACCTTTAGGTCATGCCATTTCTAGGTCAGTCTGAGCACACCCTGACCATTTTACAGCTTAACGTAAACTAAGGTCACTATTCACTAGATATTTGTGTGAAAAAATTTATTGGTTCAATGGTTACTTCAAATAACTTATTTTTCATCATTATTTCATCCATCACAATTCTATGACTAGTACTCCTTCTAAGCCACTCTAGTGTAACTCGGTTACTTGAAAAAAATTATTCATGACCTAGAAAGTACTATTCATGAAATCAAAATTTTTAGGTGTCACAATACCACTCTGCTTAAAAAATTAAGAAGCATTTTTTTGTCTGAAATTAGCCTTATTGAAACATTCCCAGGTTACTGTAATGTTCTTATGATTGAAAATTTTTTCGACAAGCTATATTTTATACAAATAATATTCCACTAGAAAGTTTATAAATAAAAGAGTCTAAACTGATAAATTTCTCCACTAATGGTAGTCGAAAATGGATAAAAATTAGGAAAGATTGAATTTCTCCATGAGTTCTAAGCACCGATCAGCTTCCAAGCTCTATTTGCTTTGATTTTAAACTTTATCCCACTCAATTTTTGCTGATGAGATAAAAAAATCATACCTATCTTATCTAGAAATGCATATAGTGTTGAATTTAGGTGTTTTAAATTTATTTTTTTGTAAAATCTCAAAATTCAAGCTACTTTTAACAAAAACATCACAACAATGAGTTTTGAGAGGTTGAAAACTATCAGAATAGAGTGTAAATTTGCCTTATTTTGTTGAGAAATAAGGGTGAAAGTAGTGAGAAAATGAGAAATTATAGAACAAAGAAATTGGGAATTTAAAGAATTTTTTCTAATTGATACACATTGTTTAAGTGTCATATAATTGAGAATTTTCTTTTAGATTTAGTTTATTATGATCTTAAAATTATTTATGAACATGTTAAAAAAGTAAAATATAATACATGTCAAACAAATTTTTTTATTTCTAAATGTATTGTTTTCTAACTTTAAAAGATATTTTATTCTCATGAAAATTATTGAATTAGTATTATATGTTTTATTGAAACATGTATTATATGTTTTGTAAAAATAGTGAATCATGTACATAATTTATTAGTATTATATAAAAATATGGGATGTAAGGGTTTTTTTTTTGTCATAAATAATGATACAAATATCCTAATTTTTTTTAGAAATATGAATAATTTGAAGTTTATAGACTTTTAGTAGAGTAGGAAATTAGAGTGAAAGTGGAACCTTTTTTAGGATTTGGTGTTGGATATTTTATTCACAAATAACTTCTCAATTTATACTAATATATTTTATTATGTAAAACTTTATGTAATAAAAATTGATCCCATTTTCACTAGAATTAGAATTCTAACATCTAAGAAACAATCAATTGTTAAGAAAATAATTTAGCAAAACATTACTAATAAGAAAACGAATTTCATAAAATATAAAAAAATTAATGGGATATAAGCTTATTGAATTGTTAAGGGCCAAAAGTGGAATATACAACATAAGCAATGTGACTTAATTTGGCAATGCTCGAGACTTCAACCTATATGAGCTTTCTTATGTATTACTGCTAAAAGTAGGATTATGACAAATGACCATTATATAAGGCAAAATTTTAGAGATGATGCTTGTTGTGCACCTTATGGAGCTGTAGTGGAGGATGGTATTAATATCTTGCATGACTATAGCTATGCTCAGGCTATTTAATGTGACATCCCTTACTCGTTCCGTACACCGAACCCAAATAAGGAGTGATACACAACTGATATCCAAATTAAACTATATAAAAGCCCATAAAAGGATTTAAAACTTTTCTTCATATTAAAAATATGATTTATATGTTTAGTGTGATGAAAACAAGAATTATCAAAAACCCTTTTTCAAGTTTACTATTGGGATCCCTGTCTCAAAAATTCAATAGCATAATGGCTATATCGAGACACTATCCTAAATACTAATTATCAAAATAAACATTTTTATAAATATCCATATCATTCCAATAACTCCTGGGTCCATCTAACCTTTCACAACTCATATCAAAGTAGCACAACTCAAGGCAAGGTTCTGTAACATAACTCAAAGCATGTAATCTCATAAAAGTTTTTAAAGAAAATGAAGTGAAAAGTTGGTTTAATAGGTTTTACAAAGTATAATTACAAAATATAAATTAGGCCCAATCCCCCCTTATACATAAGAGTGTTATCTAAATAAATTACATCACCAACATTATACAAAAAGAAATTAGAATGCCCTAAAAAGGGGTAGCTTCTTAATCTCCTGTGATACCGGGACTTTGACTCTAACTGTGTTCCTTTAACCTACACATGAAAATTTACATTTTCAGGATAATGGTGATAAAATAAATACATATGTTGTAGCAACATTGACACAACTAAATAATTACATCATTCATGTTATTATGGTCTAAATTAGCATTCTAAAATAATTATCATACAAGGATCTTGTAGAAAATTCTAATGCATGTAAATGCAGATTTAAGTCTTTACTGATATTTAATTAAGTTTACTTGCCCATACTTATAAGATAACAAACCAAACTGGATAACGATACCACATAATGCTCAAAGGCTTAAGATATATGTACCCAAAGGCACTCAAGATAGTTGTACTCGAAGTCTCCTAAGATAAATACACTCGAAGGTACCTAGCAGCTACTATATTTCCATAGTTGATTGATCAACCTATCCAACCTAGGTTGTCTAAAAGTATAGGCATTTTTAATTGTTTTCATTATATAACCCAGACAATTATGCATATTTCACAAATTCTTTATAATTACCCATATA